>WHYT01017503.1:0-18721 GCA_009806455.1 Tetrax tetrax
CGGGGGCGCTGGGGCTGGTTGAGGGCAGCGGGTGGCAGCGGCTGTGCCTGTCTCCCACAGCAGCTGGAGTTCATCACCCCCTTCCAGCTCTACTTCAACCCCGACCTCATCTTCAGGAAGTTCCAGGTGAGGCCTTGCCCGGGCTTCGGGGCCCCTCTCGCCCTTTCCCAGCGAGGGGCGGGTGTGACAGGCTGGGCCCCGGGTGTCCCGCTCCCCGGGGCGGTCAGGGAGTGCGGTGCGATCCCAAGGGGCTTCTTGCCCGCTGCTCCAGCCTCCTCTGGTTGGCAGAAGCTGGGGTGCCAGCACGGTGTCCTCTCTTGTCACAGATGCCTGGATGGGGATAACTTCTTCCAGCCTTTCCCTGCCACACACCATCTTGGCACTTGTTTTTTTTTTTCTTTACTCAAAACCTGTTTCTTCCTTTTCTGTGACACCCAACTGATGTTGGGCTGGGTGGGGAAGGATTTATTGTAGAGAGGTTCTTAGGGTGAACAGTGATTGACATTGCCTCTGGGTGCTGACTTGTGGCTGTTCTGGGAAAGCAGGGAAATCTTCCCCACACCTGGAAGGGCAAGATGCTCCGATGTGGGCAATGGAGGGAGGTCCCATGTGAAGGTGGTGCAGCTGTCTGGTGTCCTGGGGTAGTTCTGAACAGCTGGGTGCGTGACCAGATGTCCCCAGTGGATAGGGTGGTGGGCTGCTGTACATGTGATGGGGAGAGACCTGTCTGTCCACCTCCTCTCTCTTTTTCAGATATGGAGGCTGATCACCAACTTCCTCTTTTTTGGGCCCCTGGGATTCAGTTTCTTTTTCAACATGATATTTCTGTATCCTTTGGTCTCAGTAAAGTGCTCTGCTCTCTTTTTGGCTTAGACGCGATTGCCCCCTGTCCATCTTCCTTCTCAGGCTGACTTGTCTTGGCAGCAGTCTACGTCTGTGGACTCTTGGCTCTTTTGGTCTGAAATGAAGCCATTCCCCAGGCAACTGTGGCCTGTGGCCATCTCCTGCACCTCCTTCTCTGCTTGGCTTGCTGCAGGGTAGACCCTTCCAAAAGGCTGAAGAAGCTGGCAGGGCTGCTGCAGCTCACACTGGAGAGCAGCGCCCATTCCTGGGGCGAGCTCTGGCTGGAGCACAGGAGACACCTCTTTCTTTCCCTGGGGTCAGTAGCACGAGGTGAAGTTTCCATTGTTCTGCTCTGGGGCTTGGACACCTGGCTGACAGCTTCCTGTGATGAAATAGCTTGCAGCTGGCTTATTCCCTGTAAAGTCATGCTGCAGGGACACGGGGTGGCCAGCTGTTAATTTCCTATACTGCAACCCCTCCCGTCTCTCCTGCTCTCAGGTACAGGTACTGCCGCATGCTAGAAGAAGGCTCCTTCCGTGGAAGGACGGCTGACTTTGTCTTCATGTTCCTCTTCGGAGGGTTTCTCATGACAGTATCCTTTTGAGTTGGTTGAGGGTCTTTGGTGTCTTTTGAGATGCTGTGGAGAGCGTGGAGCTTGTCTGCTCTGTATCCTGGCTGTGTTGTTGTCTGTAGCAGGTAGGTGCTTGCTGAGCAGGACGGCTGGCTGGTGAGCTTTCTTGGTTCTATGGGGCACAGAGCCTCATTGTGCCCTGAGGCCTGGGAGGCTCTGCTGAGCATGCAGGGTTCTTAGGTGATGGAGGGACAACTTCTGGCTGTATGACACAGCTTATGCTCCTTGTCTTGCCCACCCGTGTCTCCTCCTCTGTGCCTCCCCCAGGATGCTTGGAGCGGAAGCGAAATACAGCAGCTGCCTGTACTTGTGCTGGCATCTGTGGAAGTGCTGATGCTCCTGGCAAGGGGGTGGACTGCCTGATCCCAGAAGAGGAGGTGTGGCAGTGTGCTCAGGAAGCTCAGTCTGGAAGGAAGCCCCTTGTTATGCTCTGAGAAACCATCCTGCTGCAGCAGGGCAATGGTGCCTGGGCTGTGGTGGGTGGAGTGCTGCTGTGATTGCCATGAGGCTGGCTCAGAAAGCCGAGCTGCAGCTGAAGGGAGGAACACAGCCGTAAGCACAAGGAGAGCAGTGCCCATGTACCGTCTGCTGTCAGCACACCGGGCAGTGTGAGGCCAGCACTTTGTCCTTGCAACCTGTCAGTGACTGGAGATACTGTCACACGTCTTCTTAAGTTCTTTTATTGTAGGACAAAATAGTAGTCTGGATGGGGAGAAATATCTCACTCCAAAGCATAAAGCCTTTTCTGAATGTCTTGCCAGTGGCTTATGCAGACAGCGCAGAGCACTGCTCTCCCCGCGGTGTGCTGCGTGGCGCTGTGTGAACTCTTGAGGCTGTTGGCTGTCTCACTAGTCAGTGTCCAGGAGCCTGCAGCAGCCACATGCTCGGCCGTAGGTAGATTTGGGGTTCAGCTGCAACAGGGGCAGGAGATTTTTCTTGTGTGGTTTTTTTTTGTTGTTGTTTTTTTTGCCTCCAGCTGCCTTTTTTGTGTCATAGAGAAGAGGGCTGTGAATGGCAAGAGTCATCTTGCTTTGAAATTCTTCTGCACAAGGCAAATACTGGATGGGACATGTGGCACATGTTAAAAAATAGCTTTCAGTGCTGTAAAAATGTGAAGGCCCTTCTCTGAAGGTCACTTTTGGTGGTCACTTTGTAAAGGTGACTGCATTAGCCCCATGATCTTTGGCTGTAGAAAGCAGCTTAAGGAGTGAGCAACCTGCAACATGCCACTGCAGAGTGTCTTGTTCTGGGGTGGCAGGGAGGGAAATGCACTGTGCAGCTGGGGATTGGTAAGTCTCAGCCAGCCCAGGAACGGTTTGGTGGCACGGGCAATGTCCTGCACACTGTGATCCGCTGCCTGTAGTTCTGGGTTCCTAGTCGGAAGGCACCCTGTGCTGCCTGGAGGTGGTGCACAGGGTGGGTAGGTTTTTCCTTGACTCGGTAGTTCCTAGCTATTTGGACTCTTTGCCAGCCTGTTTTTCCTGGGCCAGGCTTTCACCATCATGCTGGTGTACGTGTGGAGTCGCAGGAACCCTTATATCCGCATGAACTTCTTCGGGCTTCTTAACTTCCAGGCTCCCTTCTTGCCCTGGGTCCTGATGGGGTTCTCTCTGCTCCTGGGCAACTCCATCATCATCGACTTACTGGGTAAGTCAGAGCTGGTGGGTGCTGGGAATTTTCTCTAGTCTCATAGACACTACTGAGACACCAGTACTGCCTCTTGGTTTCATCTTTAAGATGCTGGGTTTCCTAAAGTGAGCTGGCTGAGGTCTCTGGGTGGCCAGCCTCGTGGCTGAGCTCTTGCTTGTGACCTGCATTTTGCTGTGAATTCCCCAGGGGCAGGAGTTGGGTATGGTGAGCTTTGCCAGACACTTGTGCTGTGCCTGCTGCTGCTGCACCGATCGCAGCAAACAGCCTGGCCCTCTGGCACTGTGGCATGGGTGATTCTGGTGGGAGCTGGGGTGTGGGTATGCAACTGAGGGAGTCTTGGAGCTTCATCCTACTTCAGCTCCCAGCAGCTCTGGTTGGGCTGGCAAAGGAGTCACAGCTGGGCCTGACCTTGGTGACGTCTCTCCCCAGGGATTGCAGTGGGTCACATCTATTATTTCTTGGAAGATGTTTTCCCCAACCAGCCTGGAGGAAAGAAGTTGTTGTTAACCCCTGGCTTCCTGTAAGTAAAGCTATTCTTTCTGGGCTTTGCTGTGTTGCTTCCCAGCCTGGGTCACTTTCATAGCAAACAGTGGTTGGTGACAGCGTGGGGTGACCACGGATGCAATTGCATGCTGATAGCACCTCAGCTCGACAGTTTGTGCCTCTGCTGCAGAAAGCTCTGGCACTTTGCACGTTATATACGTATGTATTCAGGCTCCATAAAGCAACTGCTGGTACCTTAAGCTTTGCTAGCTGAACTGGAGCATTCTTACTGCGTGTGGAAATGCTAGATGTAGGTAGGATTTTTTTTCTCATGTACTTCTGGAGTTTAAGAAAGCAGAATATGCTCTGCTTCGTGCTGAGGATGAAAGCCAACTTAGAGATCAAGGAAGCAGGTACTGTCATCGTTACATGCTGAGCTGAGCAAAATAAGTTAGTGCTGGTGCAATAGGCGGGTGGTTGTAGCATACAGCCAAGCCCTGTGAAGGGCTAGGATGTTCCTAGGAGGGCTGGGGGTTTTATTTGTCCTCAGCTCACTTTCCTAACCTGCCTGCTTGGTGGGATGGGCTTGTCCCTTGCCAGGAAGATGGTATTTGACACCCCTGAAGAGGATCCCAACTATAACCCTCTCCCTGAGGATCATCCAGAAAACCAACCTAGAGACCAAGACCAGAACCAGCAGCAGCAACCGCAGTAACACAGGGGACTCCTCCTGTGGCTGGATTCCTCTCCTCCAGCTGGACTTACGCTGTGGCCGAGATCCTACTGGAATAACACCAGTTGACATTCCAATGTGTAGTGTTTCACTGTTTGTATGGGTAAGCCATCGTCCCCTTGCACCAAGTGGTTCCACAGGGCTTTGCATGTAAGAACTGATGAAAGCTTACAGAGGCGTTCTAGGGACAGGGGCTGGAAGGTGTGATGGCTCCTCCCTTACCCAGTGGGGAATAAGTATCAAACGGGGCGTTACACCAGTTACTCCTCTTGCTGGTAATTACTTCCTGTGTGCCAGGTCACTCGTGCCCTCTGTACAAAGACCAATGCTCTTGGCTCTCACTGTTGTGAGACCTCTTCGTGGGCTTTCAATGAAGTAGTACTCCCTACTCTACCATGGTAGAATGCAGCTCAGCCTCTTCCTTTCCCCTAAGTCCCCCACTCCTTTTTTTGGTTGGTGTTTCCAAAGAGTCTTTACATTAAAGTCTTTATTTTTCAGTTGTGTGTCCGTTTCTGCCAGGGGCAGAGGCAGCAATTCACCAATACTCATCAAGACTTTGCTCAAAACTGCCAGGCTGCTTGCTTGGGCTTTTCTTTTTTGGTGGGCAAAGCAAAGTTCAGGCTAGCTAGAAGATGCCCTCCCCTCTTCTGTCAGCAGGACTGCAGAGCACAGGAAGGGCAGTGGGGGGAGATCTAGTTGGAGAAAGGGATGCCTGGGAAAGAACAGGGGACAGAGCTGGACACTTGATCCCGGCAGTGGCTGAAAGCAGCAGTAATACACCAGTAATAAAGGCTGTCTACACATGCAGTGTAATTCCAGTCTTGTTGAATTTTTTAGTTCTGAAACTTCTGAGTTTTAAGGGAAAACTAAACAAGCTAGTCCCTACCACAAACAGCTGTACTAAATGGTTGGATCATTCTCACTAATGCAGTACACGTGTGCTTGTACCAGACCTCAAAGCCTTTGGAGGACATCTGCAAACACTCTGTCTTAGGGTAGCTCACTTGGTAATGTTGCTGCTGGCTTAGCTACCAGGCTTGCAAACCACCACGAAAACTAAGTGTGAGTAACCAGCTTCCCATGGAGGGTGATATAGAAGCCTTGTAGCAAAGGAAGATTGAACCACAGCCCCCACTCCCACCTCCTTTGGGGAAAAACACCTGTTTATGGAAAATCAGACTAAACCCACTACAGAAGCTGCAGTCCTCATGTGTCCATACCATGTTGTGAACTTTAGGATTAGGTGACCGCAAGCATCACAGCGATTCAGAGATAGCACCACATGCTAGTTAAACGCTACAGCAGTTTCATGCTTGTTTTGGTCTGCTTGCAGAAGTACCTTACCATAACAAAGAGAGGCTGAAGTGTTCTCAGAAAGAGCTGGAGTTTTTATGTCCATGAGGCAAAATGTGTTCTACATGGGAGGCTCAGATGTACCACGAGTCGCAGGATTTGTCTCACATGCTGAAATAACCTTTCAACCTCTCTAATAAAAAATAATGGCTGGAGTACCACTCTGGCACAGGAGCCTAGGATAAGACTGAAATAATATTATTGCTAAATTGCAAGTTTGTGGTTCCTGCAGACTAACATCTGGAAAAAGTTCCCTCCCACCCAGGAAGCAGAACTGGCTCTGCTATTACTCAAGTCTAAACATGATAAATTAAGGCCAGAAAGTGTTTTTTGACTGTGCTAGCAGTGTGGGTGGATCAGCAAGGATCATAAAACCTATTGGCCTTATCATAAAGGCCTGAACATAACTGTTGGGCTGCCAGCAAAATCTGCCCTGCTTGCAACACTCATCAGGTCTGGCAGTGAATGGTAGGAGTTCTATCAAAGAGCTGGTGTACTTCAACAGCAAGGTAGATTCTAATTAGTTTTTTAGGCAGGCTTGATTTTTTTTTTTTTTTAATCTCACTTCAATGACTTTTTGTTTTTAAATTCCCTAGGGAAAGACAGGTTGTTTCTAGGATTGCAAAATCCTGACAATGCAGCGATAAGGGTATTTAAGACCATGCACTTTGCTTTGGGTGCTCTGCACGCTGTAACTGGCAGTTGTGTGTGCTAACAGTGACCACAGCAAAGCCACTTGCTGAAGAGAAGCTGCAGCCTCAGTGACTGCAGGCTTCAACTTTTGTACCAGTTCAGAGACTTTGTTGTTTTCCAGATGCAGTCTTCACAGAAAAAAAAAAAAAGGTTCACCAGGTTGACATCTGATAGAAATGAATGTTAAGTTTGTGACTCAACTGTTCTGCCCTTGCCAAGTAAGCCAGCTGAAGGCCTCACTACAGACTGCGCCTCACCAAGTGTGGTAACAGGCCGGTTCTTTAGAGCCGTTTGCTTCTAGTTTTAAGTCTCATTCTCAGTTTCCCCTGCAGCAAAAGGTTTTGAGTTGTTTCATCTATTGAAGTAAAGCACTGTTTCCATCATGCTTCAGGAAAACGGAATGCATGTGAGTGTTCGGCGTTACACCCAAAGGCATTAGTGTTAAGCCCCAAGCCTGCTCAGGTACCAGAAAAGCATGAAACATGGCGAGACTCAGTACTCATTCAAACTTACTGAACTCAACCTAAGTAGTATGCATTCCTTTTATTTAAAAAGTTGTCCTAATAGTGCATGTTGCACCTATACAAAAGAATCTTTACACTGTCCACACACAGGTATATAAGGGCTCCAACAGCTGCCACAGGTCTCAGCTAGATCATGTGCTAACGCAGCATTCCTGGTACGTGGCATTTACGGGGAGGGGGCAGAAGTCAGCAGGACTGGGAACTCTTGGCAAGTGGAATGTGTGTCCCCTTCAGGGACAGAGACCCCTGCCAATCCTAGATCCATTTGGGGAGAGGAATAGGGATAAAGTCTGTAGGAAGAGCACCAGTGTCACAACAGTAAGATTACCAGGCTGGAGCAGTATTGGCCAGACGTCTCATGCGCCTAGAAGAGAGAGAAAGAGGTGCAATAAGTCATGTGAAGTCTAAGTGAAACCAACACTTTTGGGGAGGCTGCCACAGCTTTGTGAACTCTGTAGACAGGTTTATTGCCTAGACACCTTCCTTGGTCACCTGAGAGTGCCCCTGTTGATGAAGCTAAGACACTATTTTTAGCAACAGCTCTTAGGGCACTTTGGCTCTTTAACTTGGATTGAACCAGTTGCTACAGAAAACTGTTCAGCCAGCCATAGCAGAGAAGGAAAAGAATTATGAATCAATTAATCATCAGTAAAAATAAAATCCTGGGAAAGAGCTGAGCCAGCATATTTACTGTTCCCAAAACGTATCTTTTGGAGACATTCTAGCAGTTCATTTGTATCTGCCAGGAGCAATTTCACCAAGTATGGAAAAAAAAAAACAAAACAAGTGCTTTCAGCTGGTTGTTGAACACTGCTCAGTGGGTGTCTCCGGCGGGCACAGCTCCTCCGGAATCACAACAGTGCTGCCATGCTAGCAAACAGGTCAGCATGAGGCTGGAGCTAGGAGCTTGCCCATTCCTACACCAAACAGCACTTTACCCTACGTAAAAGGAAGCCTTGTGGCAGGATTCTAGGTAGCGTGACAGTGCATGAAACTCCAATATTTTTGTTGAGTGGCTTCCTATAGAAACAAACCCCCCCTGCACAAGCAGAGAGCCCAGGGGAAAGAAAAATAGGAACATTTGCTTCAAACAGGAAATGGTTAAAGTAGAGATTTAAATGTTTGTGGAGCAAGGTGATAACAGTTTAATATCCTGAAGCTAAAGGGGTATGAGTTTCTGTTGTGGTGTGCAAGTTTGAAATCCTGCCAGTTGGCTCTCAGCAGAGAAAGACAAACATCAAAGCTTTTAACTTCTGTCTTAGAGACAGGCCAGAATGAGAACTGTCTGAACGAGTGGCAGCACCTTGTATTTCTGTCCTGGTCTCTGATCTTCTTCTCCATCTCGGCATCTGTGAGGGTTTCCAGAAGAGGGCACCACTGGTCAGCATCCCCCGTGTTGCGAATGGCAATTTCCACAGTCGGCAAAGGGTTCTCACTGCACGGCAGGGCAGAAGGCAACAAAGCAACATCAGCAGTGGTCCCAGAACACTGCTCTAGGTTACCAGCCCAGATGCAAGACACAAGGACAACAGAGCATCATCTGCAATGTTTCAGGCTTAAGCATTCATTCTTAGCCCTACTTAGTACAGCCTGGTTGCTAGAAGCACAAGGGGCTGATGGTTGCAATCTTGCAGAGCCTGAAGTTTCCGAGAGACCAGCTATGGCTGTCTCCTTTCACCACCAGAGAGAGGTTTGTCAAAACAACGGTGGCTGACGCAGTTCTCCCCCGCGAAGGCCGTTACTGGCTGACAGTGTTCAAACTCAATCAGCACAGGCACAGTTCATACTGTTTATCAGTGCTGGGAGCCCTTCTCCCAGAGCAGCAGCTAGGCAGGGACTGTTAACAGGGCTCTTGATCTGGCTTTGCTCTTCTGCAGCTCTGACTTCCTAGCTGTAGTTGGCCTAGTACACCTCTGACAGCTCTTCCCGATGCGGCTTTCTGGGAGCCTGGTGGGATGGGAGCATTGTTCTCCCAATTGCCATGGAAAGGGTAATCTTTAAGGACCTGTTGTGGCAACCAGATGCTGTGGCTACTCCCTGCACAAGCAATGAAACACCAGGCTCTGTCCCAGATCACAAGATCTGCTCCTCAGGAGATCTGTCTGTCCCGACCAGCTGTATTATCACATGCACTAAAATATTTACTGCTTCACTAGCCACTTTCCAGTAAAAGTCAACAGGAACTGACCAGGAGTAGCTTCCCAAATATTGACAGTGGAGCCGGAAGCCTAGCATAAATACAGAGGAGCCTCAGAATGTAAATGTTTGCTTTGAATTCTAGAGAGCGGCTCAGCCTGAGCTGCACGAAGTGTGTGTGTGAGAGGAGCCCTCCAGCAGGTGTGCACACACATCTGGCCCCCTCCCCAGGGACGTGCCTCCCCGCACAGGATTTCCCCCAGGAAGGAACTCAAATGCTTATTGCCATGGGGACAGACAATGTCTGCAGCAAAGCTATTAATCTAGAATAACACATCTTCAAAGTAATGCTACAATGAAAAATTAATCCAGAGCCGTTGGTATCTGATCCTGGGAAGAAGCTTCAGTCAAATCTACTTCCAATATTGCTGATGTCCACTAAGCAACACTCAAACCCACAAATTTCATCTTAACCCCGGATTGCTACGTGTTCCAGACTAAATGCTACCTCGTTTACTATGCTTAACACTGAGCACCCACTAGAATTAAATGGGGGTTGGAAAGCATAACTTAACAGCAAGCAAACTCAGATACCACACTTCTGTAGCACAGAATGAGATAAACTGAAAAAATCCTCCCTCATCTCTCAACCTCCAAAGTAAGACAGCTTCCCCCTCCCCTCTTATTTTTTGATCAAGGCGACTGCTGCTGGCAGAATGACTGAAATGCAGGCAGCTGCAGGATTCCCCGGAGAGCAAGACACTCTGCTAGGGTCCAAGCCTCTGGCAGTAGTGTCACGGGCATGCCAACAGGGCAGGGAAACGTCTTCTCGTGGAAAGGGTAACTCCGCAGGCACGTGGGTTTGTGTGCGAGAGAACCTGTGCCATCATTCAGGTCTCAAAGGCAAAACTCTGGCTATGAAGTGCTGTGTGCTGCCACGAGAAACACTCAACACCAAGCTGCAAAACATTGCAGCACACTGTCCCCCCGAAAATCCCATACACATCAGCTACCTATCTGCTTCCAGTCCTGCCCCTTCCAGGGCTTTCGGGCTCTCCTTGTTTTGCACAGAGCAGACCAGCTGAAAGAAGCGCCCTGGCTTTCATCAAGTAGAAGACAGTTTCATCTTTTCCTCATGATTAAGAGGCACGTGACTTCTCAAACCCCCAGTCCCTTGAGATATTAAGGTTCCTTTGATACATCTAAAGCAGACCTTTTCCTTACATCAGTGGAATGACTTTGGAGCAACCACCACTCCTGTGGTTTGGGAATTCAGGAACTAACCAACCACAGAACCCAAATACCATTAATCACTGTAAGGTTTCAAAAGTACTCCTGTGCTTGATGGAAAAAGGGAAGAGGGCATGTTTGTACTATGACATAAAACAAGGTTTAAATTAGATGTTTTTTCCTCCCTGAACAGTTCATGTCTACATGCTTTGTTCTGTTGGGGCTCCCTTCCTCGTTTTTGATTCTCCTTGCAACAGTCTAAACGCAGCCTGAAATCTACCTCTTTGAGCTACCTCTAAAAGGAAGCAGTCTATAGTAACTATGGCCAGATACATGTTTTTAGAGAGAATAGTGTGAAGTTGGCATTAATCTAACATATCTGAGAGAGCTTGGGTAGCACTGACTAAAAGCTCACTTGCTCTGAGTTACAAAGACTGATGGGAAGCAAGAGCAAAAATAAACCCCCTTTGCAACAGTTAACATGATGAACAAGCTGAATTTCTCAACTCAGATATCTGCAATATGCAGAGGAGCATCGGAAAGAGTGAGATTATTTAGTGTCCACATTCAAAACCTGCCTCTGATGCACCAAGTGACAAGAATTAGGAACAAATGCCCTGTAGGTTGGGAGGCAGTATGCTAAAGAGCTGTCAAAGTAAATTAACTAGGAAGGTAAATAAATTGTGAGTAGAAAGAGAGAGCTTTCCTGGTCAGCATGGTGTGAGCAGGGCTACCTCTCTACTTCAAGGAGGCTATGAAGAAGAAAGCTCACACTCCTGGGAATGCTCAGGCAACAAGGAGTCCTACTAAACCTCCTGGAAATGAACACACTCCCTGCCATAGCCAGCTTAAGGCACAGACTGAAGTCTACTTCACATTGGCTCGAAGGACATCTACCAGCAGGGCCACTTCCACTCTGCTACTGCAGGCCACCACACAGACAGTGCTAGCTCCCTTCTGTCACGGTTATAACGCGCCCCGCGGAAGGGAAGGAGAGGCAGTACTACAGGTATCAGATGCCCATCTACCACCTTCCAAGGTCGCATCGTTTCCTAGGAACGCACGCTCACTGTTCTGCTTACCCCCACACCAACTACTCCTTGCTCTGTAGGACAGGGCTGGGCAGATTTCCCTTTGCTGCCCAGGGAGGCCATCCTGCTTCCCTGAACTGACCTCTACAAAACCAGTGTCAACAGTACCATGCCCTCACCTCTGCAAATACCTCATCTGCTGAACTCTCAAACTTCCTTGACTGTCACCATGACCCAAGGTCAGAAAACCTCCCAGTGCACATCGAGGGATACTTACAGCCTGCAGACTCAGCAACATGCTGAGGATAACATCAGTACAGTAACTCACCACAGAGCACTGCACAGCACAACTGGAAACGATTATCATTAGGAGACAAGTTATAAAGCTGACTGATCCAACCTGACACTGCTACGTTCCAGCTGTGAGAAGGGCCTATGATCAAACCAGCTTTAACCTCAGACAGGGTAGAGAGCTACAATTTCAATCAGTCTCAGTTCAAAACACCAAAGCTTGGAACGGTGTATGGCCCAAGTCAGGCAAAGCCAACAAACAGACATGTGTCTGGGGGTCATCATTAGCACTCACTAGAGAGGGAGACGCAAAGTATACAGTCACTGTTAATTACAGCAGTCTTTCATTCTGTGGCAAAAGCTGACATTTCATCAATATCTGGTCCTGGAATGCATTATACCCAAAAGGTAAAAATACTGGAGTACAAGCACAAGCAATCTTAAGGGTAGAATGGGCGCAAGCCACAAGGACCAACTTCAAATGAAACTTTCTGCATCAGGTCAGCTGTTCCAAGATTCACTGATGTGAATGCCCACGCAGTACGAACACACACCCATACCCACCCCAGGAAGATGACAATTCTGTACCTGAAGGCGTATGTCTTCTGATGCCAACTCAGCTGTCCCCGGATGCTGTACGCAATAGTAGTGACAAACTCCCCACCCAGGCCAAGCTCTGAGCACAGCTTCAAGGCAAACTTCTCTGGTGAATTCTCCTTCTCTGACATGTCCCATTCAAACTGGTCTACAAGGGAGATGTTCCCCACATGGATGTTTAGCTGCAGACAAGGGAAGAAACAGGTCATTTGTTTCCATTCTCGCAATAGTTTGTCAAAGGTAATTTAAGTGAGGAGGCAGCAGCTGCGGAAGCGGAGAGGTAACTCTTAGTTTACTGCATCTGCAGAGCTCCTTAACTGAATTCTTAATTCCAGTCGCATGAAGATGACTCAGTTTTGCTCACCAAGGTTCAGTTCTTCCAAAAGGACAATGCTTTCACTGAACGACTTTATAACCTCAGGGGCTGGCACATGAATGTTTAGTAATCTGCCATCTTGGCTCTGTTCTCAATACAAAGAACAAAACACAGTCTGGACATAGGATTAAAATTACGAGTTCCTTTGCTGCAAGGGAAGGTACTCCGATTCCCTCACAACATAACCAGAGAAACCCAAATGGTTCAGCTCTCGTTCTGCTGCCTTCCTGTCTTACCTTAATAATAACTCGTTGGTCTGACTGGTCTTCTAGGATACTGTCAGTTGGGTACGACTCGATCTGTTGTCGGATGGCAGAGGCAATAGCAGGGACAAAGGTCAGCGGATTCAAATCCAGGTCATCACAAAGAATCTCAGAGAACATTTCGGGGGTCATTAGCTTTTCTGATACAGCACAAGAATAAAGAGACACTGTTAACTTTCTTAGAAATCAATGTCTGCCACTTAGAAAATACACAAATTAATCCCACAGTTTGTCAAAGGGAATCCCAAATGCATCACCCCTTCCTTTTAGAAGGGTGTTTTTATCGGGCTTGTAAGGATGTGCGCACTGACACAGGGACTTACAGCCTATGGCCTAATAATCCACACACATAAAGAAGCCACCCACATAGCTGTTTTGTGTTCAAGGTACCTCAGCTAACAGCATCGTCTCAGACCACGGAGCTGATGAACTGGGTCAGGAGAATATGCCCGTTAAACCGTTCAGATTACGTATGTCCAGGAATGACCGCAACTCGTGGAAGTGGCAGAGCATTCGCTAAGGGACATGACAGCTGACTACAGTCCAAAGTGGGAGAGCTTTAAAGCTCTGTGTATATAGGACAAGGGCATGGATACTCATGCTTGCTCTCTTTTCATAGTCAGTGATGGATACAACCACCTCTCTCCAGCCTCAGGAAACTCTCCTTCGTACATACCATTCATGTTCCACGTAAACGCATCTCTGAGTTTCTGCCCATCAATTTCCATATCAAGCCTGATTGGAACCAGAACCTCCGGCTGGGATGCATTCTCATGGATCACTGCTGGGTCATGGTCATCAAAGCTAATACAAAGAGCAACAACACCGTATATGCAACTAGCACATGGCACATCTGGCGTCCATAGAGGGAAGGCAGTGCTCCTTGGAAACACGCCCCACACTCCAACTGCCTGATCAGTCTCCAGACAGACTGCTCAACGCCAGCTTACAGGGCCGTGGCAACCAATACCAGTTTATCACCTGTTATTGCATCTATCGTAATACATTCCTGCAGATAAAACAAGGAAGCTTTCCAGAGTTACATTTTATCTTGGTTTCCTCAACTTTTGTAATGGAAAATAAAAGCTATTAATGAGCCACAGCAACATTTTCCATTTAATAAGATACATAAAAGTTACCAGACTATGTCAGTGAGAGGAAGCCTGTCCTTCACAAAGAGGGTCTGCAGGCTCCTCAAACAACAACTGCTCAGCAAATCAGCAGGAAGTAGAAGGAACTCATCAGGAAAAGAATGAACCATTTTCCTGACAAATGGAAAGCCTCCTGTCTGAGCCATGGCTGGGTGCTGTAAGGAAGAGCTACAAGACATACAGTTTAACTAAGAATCTCCAAATAGTGACCTGTAGGTCTTTTGTCAGTTAGAGGCGAATCACACATTGTATGAACTCATCAGCACTACCCTGGCAGCGTGTCATTTTGGTAACCATTTCCACTTTTTGGAAGCGGGAAACTGTCTTACCACAGAGGGAATGTCCTCTTCTTATCCCTGCCCATGCGATTTCTGTTAATGGTTGTTGAGCACGGCACTGCATCCAGGTGATGAGAGCTGTTGGGCAGGGTGGGCACCCACTGGTTGTTCCTCTTTGCCTTCTGTTCTCTGAAGGACAAGGCTGTATGTTAAACTGCAGACCCTGACTACTTCAGGGATGGTACAATTTTAAACTTTAAGTCCCATTATGAGTTCCTGCTATTTTATTCTGGAACCCTCAACAATATTGTTTCACTGAACTCACATTCCACATGAGCCTCTGGGAAGCCCATTCTCCAGCTCACAATTAGTCATCAGATAGGAATCCAGGTGCATTACAAATACTAGGTTCATACTGAGATTTTCTGTCTATACTTGATAAAAGAGAGCTCGCGTTTCTCAGCAGTCCCAGAAGGCAGTACGTGCAGAGAGTGTGTTCTGCAAAACATCTGTTACAGCTGGAATGTAGTCATTGCAAAAAGAGCTGTATCATCAAACACATGTTTTTCTTCCTGTTGTATGTGGGCAGTAACCCAATCCTTACGCTCTGGAGATCTTCATTTCCCCAACACTGCAAACAACTGTTAGCACAGACTGGCTAGCACCCTCCCTGCACAACAGCCTGGGTTTATGCAATTTCTTGCGCTTCCTGCCCAAGCTGACATCTTCCAAGCAGCTCTGTTCTGATCTTGGCCCTCACCGACGCTGGTTACCTGAGGTAGGTAGGAGGTTCTGTGCTGATAGACACTGCCTTATACTTCTCATCGTTTCCATCCAAGATCTCTTCCACTTCAGAGGCCTTTAACAGCGTCACGCTAGTGGCTAACGTTGTATAGCCGTGATCTGTTACCAGGAAAGATGCCAGTCATTAACATGGAAAAGTACTGCATACCACTGTAGCATTAATAGACTGCACAGTGAAAAGCCCTCCCTGACACTGCAGGAGGGACTAAAATAGGTTACCAAGTGGTACGAGTGTGTGCCCCAAAAGTCCTTTGGGGTTCATTTATGTTCTGGTAGATATTTAGCTTTCGAGAACGGCAGCCTCCACTCTCCCTCAAACACCAGGATGCTCTGCTGCTGGGGTAGATCACTTGCGCTGGAGCGACCAGAAGCCCAGCCACAGTGCCTGGCACTAAAGAAATATAATTGGGTTTTGACCTCCATCTAAACAGCAGGATTAAAAGTTACTTTCTTGGGAACACGGGTGGAACATTTTAGTTAATACATGGCAATCCCCACCACAAAGGCTAAAGAAGAAATACGATTCAAAAGATAAAAGCAGTGCAACACCTTGGAATGTTTGCAAAGTGACAGAGCCAAGATTTGCAAAAGGCATCAGTATCTCTTTACCTTGTCTAGCTATCCTGTTCACTCTCTATTAAATACATCTTTCATTTGGATTAGGAGTTGAGATGCAGAGAGGGTTAGAATTACATGAGCTTCCCTCAGGTACTACCACTGGATGAACCTCCTTCCTCCAGGGTGCAAGATATTTACAGACTCTGGTAATGTCTGTTATGAAATTTACTTAAGATGAAAACGAACACTACAAAAACAAAATTTCAGAAAAAAAGTCCTTAAATCCTCGTAATTATTAGATAAGTTTTAAATCTAATGTGCTTTTACTTAAGTAGAGGAAGAGAAAAACAATTCTTTCCTACCCTGAGCAGCCCTTTGCAATCACATGGTTTAGTTCTGCACACCTCTGTCTGCCAAAATGATATAAAATCTCCTCCACAGTCTTCTGGGAGGAAAAACCCAGAAAACAAGAAATCCTCAGTGGACTTAACGTTGGAAATAGAAAGGCAATGTTCAGTAGAAAAGCTGATAAGACTTGGGAGAGGGGGAGAAAACTCAGGACAGCTCTTGCGGAATTTACAGTGACCATCTGCATTTGAGAGTCCCGCTCAGGTTCTGAGAGAGGAGAGTTAAGCATGGGACCAGGATGCACAGTTAGGGTGACCACAGGGAGAGATCAGAGGAAGAGGATTAGACATGAATATATATTGTAACAGCACCAAAGGTCACAGCAGAGATTCTTCCTCTAGCACAGCTAACAATAACACACAAATAAGACTTACATCTTCTGGGACTGTGAGACCGCTGGTTTTCTGTCAAGAAAAGAAAAACAAGAAAAAAAGAAAAGAAAGCAACGGGTCAGCTGGATGCTTGGAGGAAGGAGACATAAGTCCAGAATGAACCATTTATTTTTATTGTGCTTTAGTCTAAAGAGTGTACAACAAGTCATATTGCTAAGAAATTTAACTGCTTATCAGTCTCCCACCAAAAATAATACCAAGGCAGCTATATTCTCACTGTGGCAGTCACATCAGCAGCAACACACCACAACAAATTCTGGGAGGCAGGAACATTCAGTCCCTGCAAGAAGCAAAGTCCAGCAAAGACACGTATATTCAATAGGGCACCCTTGCAACATTCCTTACAGACAAAAGGGACAAATAGGCCCCTCTGTCTGTGAAAGTCTCTTCTGGAATACGGTGCTGGTTTTGAGATGTGGCTTTTGCAGCCAACCCCAGGAAAGCCACAATGGATGCTTCAATTTCAGAACATTTTTGATGAGTTGATGTTTGTTGCTATGCTGAACCAGGAGCTACCAGTGCCACCACTGCAGAGCGCTCCGTCACTGGGGCAATCTGAAGTGATTCGCACAGCCCTGAAGGTCCACAAGCTTCTGAATCGCCAGAGACAGTTTTTCAAGGCAAAATTTCAGATGTCAAATAAGCATTACTGGGAATGTCTACTCATCCTCTCACCATGTGAAGAGGCCACAATCTTCTTCCTCTCTTCCACTGTGGCTAGTCGCCTCCAGAGTGAGGGATATCTCTTGTACAGGGAACCCCGAAACATACGCAAGTAGTTTCCCACCTACAAGAAGAAAAGCGGAGACATGGCCTCGTGTTCCAGTGTGGCCTGGTATTTCATTTTAAGAGATTTTTAGCAGAAGCTGAAAAAACTCAGCTCTTTGTAATCATAAGAGGGACATCCTAAGAGGAACTTTTTGGTTGCTGTTTTTTGTGATAGACGTCTGCACTGGGTTTAGCATCATACAGGACTGCAATTTTTGCAGCAATACAGAAAACAAAATTTTTAATCGGTGCTTATTTCACTAGTCTGATACAAGGAAACTCACATCTGTTGACAAAAATCCATTTAATAGGAAAAAGCTCCATTCATTTGCATGTATTTTTTAACAACTTAACCTTTCTTTACTTTAGTTTCTGCTTCAATAAACAATGTTCAGTAGGAATTAAATTGAACCAGATACCCAGCTCTCTGACATTATCATTGTTGCTTTGAACCTCTGTGCCGTGTAGACATTGCTCAAATACAGCAAATGTTTTAAATCCTTTGAACGTGTAAAATGTGATCACTGCCAATAATCCTCTTTCAAATTTACTAACCATCTGTAAAACAGTTCTGTTCTTCCTGGCACAAGGTCCTCACCTGTGCTGAAGGCTACAGCAGGACTTGCTGAACAACAGAACTATTTCTAGACTCTGAAATCCAATTTTGAGACTGGTAGTACTCTGGCAGACTGCCACACAATAAGGGTTTTATGCCTTGTTTGGCGAAACTCATTTTGATTTTAACATCTATTTTCAGGTAATTTTTAATCATAGCTGTTGCTCTGCAGTGCTCACAGACAGAAATCAGTGGTAGATAAAAAAGGCAGCCCTTTTTCTCCTTCCACGTGTCCGGTATGGCAATCTCCCAGACTAGCTGACTGCAGTTACAGTTCTTCTTTCAAACTTCACATTTCACATGAGAGAGCAAGAGGCCTTAGTCCCTGCTCAACTTATACAGCTGGCAGTTTAACTTATCCAATACTTCCTTTTTTTGCATCAAAGAGGAGCTGTGATCGTTTCCCTGGCGCTGAAGCACGGATGTTTCTTGCTTCACGAAGGCTGGTCTTCAGGGAGCAGAACAGCCTCTCGGCAGGAGGGAATACAGTGTCAGCACCTACGCCGGGGTGCTAAAATGCTGCACCCTGGCATTTGTTGGTGACACCCGGTTGTCCAAGGCTGACGAGCTGTGCTGGCTGATTCTGGTGGTGTTACTAAGCACCAAGGCCGAGGGGCGGCCTTAATAACCTCGCAGCACGCAAAATAATCAAAGATTCAGAACAAGCGTGCTACAAAAATTCAGAACATCAGGGAGCAGGGCCTCGAATGGAGGCCTCAGGCTGTGATCCGTGAGGATCCGGTCCCCACATCCACCACGTGCTCGTGCCTGTCTGCAAGAGCCGCCCTTACTGGGAGCACTGGTCCCAGTGCTCTGGGGCAGCGCCCCGCAAGCGGGGAGGGGGGCACAGGGGACCCGCAGGGGCGGGAAGGCCCCACGGCAGGGCTCCCCTCAGCCCCTTCCCCACCCCGA
>WHYT01017503.1:18968-37355 GCA_009806455.1 Tetrax tetrax
GTGTAGTGACGAGGGGTGTACGGAGAGCTGGAGCGGGGCTGTAGGGTGTCGGGCCCCGCGTGTCCGAGCGGACTGGGAACGGCGGTACGAGACCCCTCAGTGCGGTGCGGGCAACCCGAAACGGGGCACGGGCACAGGGAGCGACGGGGCAGTGTCCAGCACTGGCACCCAGCACCGTGGAGGGAAGGGAGCCCCTTGTCTGTATACAAATCGGTATAAAATCCTAACGTGTACTAGTGATACAACATAAAACCGGAGCAGGGCTGCGTCAGGGCGCTGGCAGTCACCGCTGCAGCCCCGGTGAAGTGACCCCGGCAGCAGCCACGCGCCTGTGCTCCTCTGCAGGCAGTCAGTGTCCTCCAAAACCCCTGGCCAAGGCTGAGGGGGGTGTCTCGGTGGAAGCCCTCCTCTCAGGGCAATGTCTGGAGCAGCGAAGGGCTGCAGCCGTCAGATCAGTTCTACAGGATGGGGTCCAGGTTAATTAGGAGAGCGTGATCCCGTTCCAGGCTGGCTTGATGGCTTTTGGGATGTTATTGCTGGAAGAGTGTGGCCACGTTAAGGGCTTAGTGGCTGCTCTTGCCAGCAAAGAACACTGCAGATGCTTTTATATTGATAGCAACTGAAGCTGGGGCTGCTGGAACTTGAGAGGAGCAAACTTTGTCACTTGTGACAGACATATGTTGTGTCAGATGCTGAGCCTGAAAGGAAGCCAGGAATGGCAGAGGGAACCCTCTGCATGGCTGCTGGAGGTAAGGGTGATGAGAGGGGAGCATGGAGGGCACAGACATCCCCCTCATCTGAAGGAGTTGGAGGAGGGTGAACATCTGAAGAAGTCCTGGCTGATCTGCCGTGGGTAGCCCTCCAGCACCTTCACCTGGACCGGATCAAACTTCCAGTAATCTCGGCCTCTCAGGAAATAGGCAAAGCCTGTGGGTGAGAGAGGAAGGGTTAGGAGAGACAGGGCTGGCACCGCTCAGAGCTCTTTCCTAGGATTTTGTCCCATTGAAACTCTGCAGCAAGTACTGTACCAAAAGAGAGCCTGGAAGAGGCAGGAGATGCTGCTAGATTCATTTCACTTGAATCCAAGTTTGCAGCTTACATTGTTTTAGTTTTGGTGGGAGAGTAGGTAGGATTTTATTTTATATTCCTGGTGGTTTTAAATATGCTGTACCCCTGTAGTGACCTGGCCCCGAGAGGGCAGAAGATGTCTAGAATCTGAACAGGGCCTATGACAGGGTGCTTGTGAAGATCTGCTGCAGAGCACCTGTTCCTGTGGGGGAGCTGCCCTGAGATTTAGGCTCTGGAAGCAGTGGGGAGTCCTTCTACTTCATCCTTTGAGAGGAGAGAGGCTGTCACCACACTGGTCATCCCAAGCACCCTGGCTGTCCTCAGTGTTTCTGTGGCACTGCCATGCCGTCTTCAGCACAGGGCACACCTGGGAGGACCTGGCAATATGAAAAGCAGCCTGTTCCCTCTGGACAGCTGCTGAGGCTGAAGTGTGGGCAGCATTTCTGCTGTCTTCTCATCGCTTTCTTTGTCAGGAGCAGTAACACCTGGGTAGGACTCTGACCATTTCTCAGTCAGAAGTTTGAATTCTCTCAATCGGATATTTAACCATAGATTGTTGCAATTAATAATGATAAAACTTACTTTTAAGGGAGAAGCCTCAGTTCCCTACCCACTGGAAGGAGCTGCCCCTCTCTCTTTACACTATATTGCATGTGCTATGGCTGGGAAGTGTCCGCTACTACCAAAAGTCTAAATGTGCCCAGTTCTTCAAGCTAGGCAGTGGCGTCAGCCTGAACACCCACCCCAGAGCCGGCCACGTCCCTGCTGGCACTGACCAAACTCATCCTGAAAAGCTGCGTCGATCTCCTGAGGGACGCCGCGCCAGTCGGCCATGGTCCGGGGGTAGATGTTGTCCACCTGGCGGGTGTGAGGGTGGAAGCGCCAGTAGTTGCCTCCACTGAAGATGTAGATCTTGTTCTTCTCGGCGCCCCACACCAGAGCTGCCTGCACAGGAGATGCAGGGAGGCCCAGCTCCACAATCGGGGTGGGACCAGATACCCGCCTCTCGCCATCGTAAATCCAGTACTGAGAATCTGGCGAGGAGACAGAAAAGGGAGAAGAGGGTTCAGAAGCTCTTTGGTATCTGATAATTTGGCAATCAACTGCGCAACTGGAGCTGGTGCCTTGGCAGAGCTCCCAGGGCCGTGCCTGAGAGGCAGAAACCCCACCAGTGTCATAGACGCTGCCACTGACGGGTGCCCAAAGTGGCACAAGGAGTTGACTTCCCACCTCAGGAAGGGTGTCAGTGGTGGGACAAGGAGGACCATTTTCGCACCTGTCTTTTCTCTGTTTGTGGAAGTTATCGTAAAAGATTTGGCTGGAGGGACCAGCCTCTACCCTCCAAACTCGGTGCTTGGAGAAGAGCATACGTGGGCATGCACGGGCATACAGGGGGCGTGTGGCTGTAAGGAGCAGGAAGAAGTTGCCAAGCTGCAGTAGAGACTGGAAGCATATTACCAGATTAGACTGCAATGGGAATCTCTGTAATTAGCCTACGGCGTGTAATACTTTCCCTTTATCTCATTTTAACTCACGGTAGGAGCCTGCCAATTTTAGCACTGTAAGTCCTTGTGTGCAGGTTAGGTGCTAGGTAATCTGTTTCTGCGGGAACGCTGCCTGCTGAGCCGTGTGGTGTGCGTTCTGCTGCTCGCTCTCGTGTTGTGCAGATGGGGCGTGCACACCCAGGGCAGCTGCGTACCTACGTCAGTCTGCATCCTCACTATGAAATTTACACTTGGAAAGAGCGCTAAAGAGAACAGTGGAGCTGAAAACGGGCTTGTTGCTGGTCCTGAACTCCAGAGATGGCCAGGATGAGGTTTGTTCCCACCGTGGGTGATTGGTTTTTCATCCCCGTGCTCTGCACACAGGCTCCCTGTAGGCTTCTTCAGTGTGGGGGTACTACAGAACCTCTGCATCCAGGCCCCTGAGGAGCTGAGATGTCCATTCCCTGAACAGGGCCTTGGAGAGTTTCACAGGAGTTTCACAACCTGTGAAAGTGTCTGGCACAGTGCTTCCAAAGACAGCCAGGGGGATGGAGCAAGTGTTTCCTTGCTCCTCCTCTAGCAGTAGCATTGCCAGGGCAGAGGCTCAAAAAAAACATTTGTGTTCCAGAGAAGGAGAATAGGATACCATGGCTGTTTCTAAAATAAAAGTGACCCCTCCTTCTCTCTTCCCCCTCAATATCTGCTAAAAAGTTTAAACTAAACAGAAAAGGAAACAAGGATGACTGGATTGCTGAGGATGCCCAGAAGGTTTTTCCTCCCAGGAACTTGTTGGGTCCTGAATGCCCCTCAAGTAACGAAGATGCATTTCTCAGCTGTCAGATCCCAGTCCAGCTCTTACCTTGGAAAAACCAGATGTTGCCCAGAGGGTCCTCAAAGGTGGCATCGACAGAGCTGGGGATCCCCTGCCAGTGGCGGGAGGCCAGGGCTGGGTAGCCGTCCTGCAGCTTTCCAGCTCGGAGCCGCCACACGTAGCGGGACTTGAAGAAGAACAGCTCCCCTCGGATGGTGGACGCGGCGTCGAAAGCTGTGTCACAGGCGTCGGGCTGCACGGACTGCCAAAGCACGGCCGGTCAGGTGTTTGGGCTCGCAGGAGCCCCCCTTGCCCAGGCTGGGTTCAACAGATGAGAAGTCCCTGTGTCCAGGCCTTTACCCTGCGCCACACCGGCCACCCTCGCTTTGAGCCCACAGAAGGACCATACATCCTCCTGATGTCCTGTCAGCAAAGCCTGCTAACCCTCTGCTCCTGGCAGCAGGATCTTCTCCTAAATGCTGTTTAAATCCAGCCTGTTCCCAAAGGGTGCTGCTGGGAAGGCCTCCCAGGCATGGTTGGCAGAAGGTTTCAACAGCAGGATCACCTACAGCACTCGCTCCAGGTATGGCCTGGGCAAACAGCTCCAGGGCTGCAAAACTCCGTGGGTCGCTAACGCACCTGGCCTGCTTTCAGCCAGTCGTGATTAGGTGTCTGCTGCCCAAAGATCCCCTCCCCGCACATCCCGGGCTGGCTGACGGTGCCAGCCGTGGGGTCCGGACCCGGGCTCCGCAGCACGGGTGGAAGACATGGACACCAAACCATGTGTAAGCCTGCTGCTGGTCTCCTGCTGAGGATGGTCGCAGGCACAGTGTTAGAGGAGGACACAGACAAGCCGGTGACTCACCTCCACGTTGGTGATCTCATTTGTTTCAAGGTCCGGCTGGGGCGGCTCTGCAGGCTGAGTCGGGGTTGGGTCGGGATGCAGTTTGGGTTTCCCATAGAGGTACTGGATACCTTGCTTGTCGTCCTCGCTCAGGCTTAGTGGGTAGCGGAAGATGTAGAAAGGAGACATCAGTGACTTGGAGACAGCCGTGTGCTGCAGGCCCAGGACGTGGCCAAACTCATGAGCGGCCACCTGGAGGAGGTCAGTGCCTGCAAAGGGAAAAGATGGGAGATGCTTTCGCCTGCTTGTGTGGGACACGCCTGCCTCCTAGGCTCCCTTCTACCGGCTACCCGCCACGGACAATGCACGGAGGTACCTTGTAGGAGCCTAACGCCAGGAAAGAGAAATCTACCTCGACTACAGCGCTCGCAGGTGGTTGTTCCCAGGGTTTTCCTGGAGCACTGTGAGGGAATTAATACACTCAGGTACCAGCCTGGGCCTGTTGGTAATCTGTACTTCTGTCGCCAGGAGCTTCTGCACCCCATCAGCTATCAGGAAGAGAAGGGTTTTCTGTGTGCTTTTGGAGAGAAGAAATGTGCACAGAGAAGGAAGCCTGGCCCATAGCAGTAGGTGTTGGGGCAGTAGGGTGGTTTTTTGTCCACCCAGCCTTGCAGCAGTTGTTGGCTACGGCTGTAGTCTGTCAGGTCCCACTTAGGTCACATCCAGGGTGGAAGATACCTGCATCGCTGAGGACTGACACTTGCTAATGGCCATTGTCACACAGACAGCAGAGGGAGCTCATTTATTGTGTGTGGACGGTAGCAAGAGGGTGACATTCAGAAATAAAGTCATTAAAAATTATCCAGTGTTGAGGCCTGGGCCTTCTTCACCAGACTCAAGCAGACTTAAGGGAGATCACATTTTAGGAATACACGACCTTGGAGCGTCTAGAAAAGGAGAGGGGGAAAAGTGGCTTTCCGAATGTAAAAATGTGTCATCTGGCAGGTGCTGTTTAGCTTCCAGTGGATCCTTTCTGAAGTTGATAAACTTCAGGGAAAGCTGGAAGAGCAGCATATTAAGCAGCGAAGCTTGTGAGCGGGGCTCTTTGTTGACAAGTCCCAGCGTATTCATTCACTTGCCTTCAGCCAGAAATCCTCCGAGCTGCAGCCCAGGTGATGAGAAAGGCAGGGATGTGAGTCAGCCGGCCTTGCTGTTCCAAGCAGGATTTCCCTGCTGGCTCCAGGGGAGCAGGTCACTTCTCAGCACTGGGATGGGATGGGACGGGACAGGACAGAGGGGGTGCAGCTGGCAGGAACACCTGGGGAGGGTGGAGGGGAAGGTGAGCCCTTGTCTTCCTCCGCTGGCCAGCTTTATGTTGAAGCGATGAATTTGCAGGGGACTGACCCAATTAAATTGACACATCCAGGTCAGCTGCAAAAGTGGGGTTTCCATGTCAGTGATTTATTACAAACTTTCAGACACTTCTGTTTAGTTTGGCAGGCTCCTCACTTGATGCTTTCCAGTGTTGGCAGATCAGCTGTGCTGCTGTCAGATTCTCTGGGGGAGGTGAACAACAGCCTGCGTGAAGGAGCATCCCCACGTCCCTCGCAGGAGGTCCTGCATGTGGGATCCCGCTCCCCGCACGGCTCTGGGGTGACCCCAAGGCACACCTTCGCCCTTCTCGTACTTCTGCTTTCCCGTCTGTAAAATGAGGCTGAGGATTTCCCTGTCTCACTGAGCGCTGAGATAAGGATTTATCCATGCTTATATCGTAAAGCTCTCTTCAGCACATTAAATGGCAATTAGCTGCAAAGAGCTCTTACAACATTTATTTATGGAAGACACAGGGGGGGCGAAAAGGCCATGGAACAGGCCTGGATTCTGATGGGAACTGGCATCCATTTTCAGGTCCTGGTTTGCTTCCAATGCAGTCTTTTTGGGAGAATGTAGGAAATTCTTCAACAACACAGGCAGCCCCCACAGAGGGTGAAAAATGACAGAGCCCACCCTTCCCTGAGGAGCAGAAACGCTTCTGCGGAGAGATCTGGTGCTCTGTGGCTCTCATTTTGGGTCAGCATGAACAAGGTTGGAGACATAGCAGTCCCATGCCCCACGGAGAGAGTCAAGTTGGCATTCAGCTGGTAGTGAGGTGGGCTTTGGGGAGCCCATTTGAGCCCTGGACATCAAAGTGGACAAAATCTTTGGGAAACCCCAGAGAGGCAGGAGTTTAACTTGGGCTTTGTGATTGTGTCTTTGTCCCTGTAGATAAACTGGGAAGAAGGAGGAGGGGCTGACCTGGCTTAATTTTGGTGAGTTTTGTAGAAACTGATGCTTTGGGCAGTAATCCAGATGGTTCCAGGCAGTACTGCAGTATCTCACAAGATACTGTGACACCAGACCCTGAGTGCCTGAGCAGAGAGTTACCAGCTTGGATCTATTATTAGGAAAAAAAAAAAAAAAAAGAAAAAACAAAAAAGAATCTTGACTTGATGTGGTGTTGTTTCTGGTCAGAGCATTCCCAGGCCACAGGGGCAGAGCTGGAGCCTGGGTGGTTTCCCTTCATGGACTTGTTCAAAGAGAACATACTTTGTGGGCAGGCCGCGAACAGTGCACGCAGGGACTGGGGCTGAGGCTGTCCTTTGGAAGACAACAGTGCCAGCTGGTGCTCGAGCCTCAGTTTTCCTTCATCCCTTCCGTGCTTTATTTCCAACGGCTCCTGCCAATGCTGGGTGCAATTCCCAAGTGGCAGGTCACATGGCTGGGCAGAGGGGCTGTCTCTCAGTGGTGTCCCTCTTGCTCCCCCCACACAGGTGGGGTCCACCGTGAAACCAGGGTCCTGGTGCTGGACACAGGCCTTGCTGTGGCTGAAGGGTGACAAGAAAAGACCTGAATGCTACCAGTAGGGTTGTAAGTGGTAGGAGATGACAATGCACACACAAAAATGATTGCTGCTGCTCAGTTTTAGAGGGTCCCCGTTCACATCACAATGAAACCATTTCCAAGTGCCCTGATGACCACCCTGGAGCATCCCTGAAACAGCTCCCCTGAAACAGTACCATACCCAGGTTGTTCCCAATCGTCCAGGTCTCGTCATAGTCAAAATGCACATCTCCCTCCCGGTGTGTCTTGGGGAAGAACGCGTGTGCCAGGATCCCTCCGGGCCCGTCAAAAGGCAAGTTATCTCCGTGCCAGTACCTGGAGGGAAGACACACTGCACCTCAGACAAACAGCTGTGTACCTCCCCTGAACAGCATCATATGGCCAGAGGTGGGGAGCCACTGCAGGGGGACAGCAGCTGTCCCTCCCATCCCAAGTTCGTCCCACCAGTCCGGATCGACTGTTTTGAGCCCTTCAGATTGCCACAAACTTGGTTCTGCATCAAGGCACTGAGGAAGCAGAGCTTGGTCACACCAAGCCCTGGGGAGTTCCTCTGTTTTCTCAGGGATGTTTCTCTCCCCTCCTCATTCAACTTCCAGCCCAAAGCTGACCATAGAGCCTAAAGAATTAAGGAGGTGACTGCTTGAGCCAAGATTAAGTTGACATAACTGAGTGGCAGGGGGGGATGCGAAGGGGCAGCGGGCAGCAAACCCAGCCAAGCCCTCAGGTCCTCACTCAAGCGCGCTGTTGACTAGTGAAGGAAACCCATGAGAGATGTGGCCACTTTTGAGAGCTGAGGGAGGCACAGGCAAATACGCAGCACGCAAATCACATCACTGCTTGGACAGTCTCCACCGCCTTTATTAGTTCCGCGCAGACACGCAGCAGAGGGAAGTCTTTGCCCCCGTGCGTATTTTGCCAAAAGTGAATTTTAGGCTGGGAGCCAAGATTCATTTAACCAAGAAACTATATTTGTCTTTGGGCAGACAGTTACGTCGTTCAGTCAAGGGACAGGATGGAGGACCTGAAGATGGAAAGTCAAAACAAACGCTTAGGAAAACAGCCTGTGGGCAGAGAAACGTAAATGTACCAGGAAAATTAATGAATGATCAGCAACAGTGCTGTGCACAGCCACGGAACAGCTGCACTTACACCAAGCAGCCTACAACTGACAAAAAAAAAAACAAAACCAGTGTCTGAAAGCAGAAATATGAGCCTCCACTTAAGTGCCTAAGTTGTGTGCTGGCAGCTCCCTGCTCTGGTTAGAGGCTTGGGGTCTTGCCTGCAAAGCAGCTGCTCTGTCTGGGAGGAGGGTGCTGCTGCCCTCCGTGCTCACCTCGTGAAATCAATGACAATGTCAGCCCGTCCCTCCTGCACCTCGGTGAAGGTCAGTGGGGTCACGTCGCTCCAAACTTTCAAAGCCTCCTCGATGGTCCTTCTCACTTTAGCTTTTACAAGTTGCCACGGGAACCTAATAATTCTGAAAGGCAACAGACACTGGATGAGGAGAGCATCAGCCTCTGTCCCATGGACACTGCTGTCCTGAAGACACAGCCCGTAGGGCTGCCACCCTCTCACAGCACCGGAGCATCTCCAATCCGCACAAGCACTGCTCTGGCACCCTCCTCTGAGCAACATGTGCGGCAGATAAATCCCATCAGTGCTGAAACTCTCTGGCTGGTGGGCCCAGAGGTGAGCTCTCTGGAGAGCTTCACAGATCTGTGTTTAACGGTAGTGCAGTGCTGCAGCGTTTCCTAGGTGTGTCCCCCACAAGTCCAGCCCCACAGAAGTGCCTGGGAGTGGTGTGATGTGATTTTTCCTCCTCAGCCTTTCCATTTTTTGCCCCTGGAAACCTGGGCTTACTCAGAGCAGGTCTGCCCTCCTGCAAGCAGACTGTAAGGTCTGCTGCAGAGGGAGCTTGCTTTCCCTCCCATGAACAGTGCTGGTGTATGTTCATCTCTGCTGTGTTTCTTTAACACTGCTGAGCAAAAAAAAAATAGGAAGAAGCCTTTCTGTTATCTATAGCTGCCTAGTGCTATGAGGAACTGTCTCCGGCACTTAATTAAACACAAGATGATTTACATGCTGTCAAAGTCCATATGAGTGGGCTCACCTCTCCCCTCACACCCCTGTGGGCAACTGGGGAGGCAGCACCACCCTCCCACAAGCCCGTCAAGGGGATTCGCAATTGCGAACGTGTGGGGTGATCTGGGCAAAACTTTACACTGAAGTTGTGTTTATGGGAACATCAATAACAGCTGAATAAAAAGGTCTTTTCAAAATAAACAGTGAGGTGAGCCCACAGCAGGGTAGCTGCGGGGGCAAAGGCACAGCAGGAGGGGGCTGGTGGTGGGGGCTCGGCTCGGCACGTGTTGGGGCTTTGATGTCGGGAAGTGAATGTATGTACGTGGGGATGGCGATGCGGGGTGGCCGAGGGGTGACACCATGGTGTTTGGGCAGGGGTGGGTGGCAGCTGTGCTTATGGGACCGTGTGCGTGAGAGGATGTGGAAGTGCTGGGTGTACGACCCAGCTGGTGGCTCAGCACGTGGCTCCCCTGCCCCGCAGCTGGCTGTACCCAGTTTTAGGGCTGCCCTCCGGCTTTTATGGTCACATCACAGCGTGCAGTGCTCCAGGGAACACCATACTGAGAGGTCTGGGGAGGGAGAAACAAACCAGCCTGACTCCTGTTTCGGGCCTCTCTTACTTGTAGGTGAGATTGGTCTTGTCCCAGCGTCCGCCAGAGAGGACAAACCGCTTCTGTCGGTTCCGGCCGTTCTGGCCATCTGAAAACACCGGGAGGTCCGGCACACCGCACCGGGGCGGGTTCCAGCGTGCCACCTGCTCGTCTGTGCCCACGGGGAAGCCCTTGGTAGGCACACCGGTCCCCACAGCATTCGCCAAGGAAGACAGCCAAGGACTCTGCTCCTTCCAGGTGTGATGCTTTCGAGACACGTCCTAAAAGGGAAAAGCAAAGCCACGACTTCAGTGTCTGGGAAGAGATGTCTGGATGCAGAGTGGCGAACACCTGCCCACAGCAGTCCTGCAGCGGTGAGTTCCCCCTCTGCCTGGAGCTGTCACCCTGCTGACAGGGCACAAACTGCTCCCCACAAACATCCTCTGCTCCCTGGGCTCCGGTGCTGCCAGGCCGGGTCACACCTGGGAGGCACTGTGTCATGCCATGGCACCCCCTAAGCACTGGGCTATTTTTGGTCCGCTTTTCCTTGGCAGCTGGCCGGCCGGAAATGCTTTTGCAAGCTGTGGATGAGAACCAGACCCTTCAAGAATGAAACAAATCACCAGGGAGTAAATTCTCCCTCTTTTCCCCACATCCTTTATTCCCTCCTGGCCCTGGGTAGAGGTGATATTAACGGGAAGAAGCCTTTAGTCCCCAGCACTTAGTTGTGCTCCCCATTGTAGCTCCTATGGTGTCCCCTTGCTGTCCTGGCATGGTGAGCAGACTCTCAGCATGGCGAGGGGACATCACAAGCTGGAGAGCAGGACACATGGATCTGGGGGGTGACTTAGAGCCCAGCCCATGGGGCAGAGAGCAGGAGGGACCGTCCCTGCAGCCCCTATCACTGCTCGAGGTCACCAACTCTGTGAGGGATGGGATGGGCAGAGGGATGGGCAGGACCATACCCCCTTGTCTCACTGCACCTGTGATTCTGGTTGGGGCTAAGGTCACCTGGACTTTCCCACACTTAGTTGGGAAAGCATCGTTCCTCTTGGCAACATTAATTAATGCTAATTAGCTGACTTCCATTGGTTTTCCACCTGACAGCAGGGTTCTGAGGCCACCATGAAACATGACCCAAGCGTAAGCCCTGACCTGCTGTGAGGCATGTGGTGAGAGGCACTTGGTCCCTGCATCACTCTGCTGCACAAGGCAGAGGTCCAAACAGAATTTTTTGCCTAATTCTGTCAGATTTAAAGGTGTTTGAGCTGTGAGAGGAGCTGAGATGCAGCAGTGACACATCTCTACTCAGACAGGCAGGCTCCATCCCACAGGGCTCCAGAGTGAGGACCTGGGGTTGAGATGTCCCCTTCTTTCCCCCGCAACAACCTGCCTTCTTCCAGGCCAGCTCTCCTGGCTGCCCTGCCGGGGACACGAAGGTCAGGATGGCAGGATGCCAGGGCTGCCATGATGCCGTGTAATCCGCATGCTGCCACCGCTCTGCTCCCTACAATGAGCCCATTCATGCGGGCTGGAATGAAGTGTGAAGCCCTTGGCATTAATTCCGCTCCTGAGCTCCCGAGCCTGCAGTGGCCCTGTGCCTCTGAGCGATGCATGGGTGGATGCTGGAGCCAGGGAGGTCACACAAGGTGCAGTTCAGGTGTTTGGCTCTTCGTGTGTCTGTCACCACCCCAGTTAGCTGGCTTGTCATCCCCAGACAGACACTCTTGGTGGCTTGGCACTTGCCAGCCTTTGCCTTAGAAACCATCGACCCTGTCCTGGTGTCCCAGTGCACTTTCACACAGCAGGGGAACCGCACCATCAGTGCATGCAAAGAGAAAAACCTGTTTTACTCCCTGAACAGCCAAGCCTACCCAAGCCACCAGCTGTGGCCCTGAGAATCCATCCCATGCTTCGGCGGAAGGAGGGAGCACGGGCCAGCGTGGCCCAGGGGAGTCTGCACCAGGCTACTCCTGCCGAACGCTGGAGCCCTGCCAGGTTGGAGGTACCTCTCTCTCTGCGAGGAGCTCTCTCAGAGCTGCCTGGCACCCTGCCTGGGCTGGCAGCTAGCGCCTGTGAAGGACAGCTGGCAGGAGGAGCTGATAAGGTTCATGTCCTGGCCAACATCTTGCTCCTAGCCCTGATGAGACCCTGTGCCAAGCACAGAATGGCTGGTTTTATGTATTGGCTATGGTAAGCGCATCGCCCCGGTCTCCCAGGATGGCCAGTTATTGCCTTCCTGGCTGGGGGCACTGGCGTAAACTGGAGATTATCACCCTCCTCTGAGCAGGAGCAGAGGAGGAACTGCCCATTTCCTTCTCGCCTTGAGGGATCCCATGTTCAGGGGCAGACCAGCGGGAGGTTTTCTCTCTTGTTTTTGGGTAACTCAAGGCCACTGGCATGAATCCCGGCTTCCAGCCATCCAGACCTCACCTTGCCTTAGGCAGGACCTCCCTGCTCCTGCCTGCCCTCTGCCATGACCCAGCCCTGGGAGCGGACACAGCGTGACCCTGGGAAAGGCTCTGGGTGGAGGCAGGAGGTGAGACCTGCCCTGCTGCTCCGTGTGCTCGCTGTGCCCCAAGACAAACAGCGGGTCTCTCCCTGTCGTCACTGCAGCGACATCAGCACCATGGCAGGAAAGGGCTGGAAAATGCCACTGCAGGCGGAGCCGGCAAGGGGAAATGTGACGGTCAGAAACCGCTCGCCAAACAATGCTCAGGAGACGCGTCAGGCTGGAGATTTCGGTCTCCTTGACTGGACACACCTCGCTGCAGGCACTTCCCAAAGCTTAGATAATGCATCCTCTCACTTAAGGTTGCATCCTTCCCACCAGTGCTGAAGCCACCCTCTTTTGGGAGACCCCACTTTGTTCTCCTGAGCCGTGGCGTAATGCCCCGGGTGTAAACTTAGCGGTTTGCTTTGGGCTCTGCTGCTGCTGAAGCAAGTGCAAACCTGTGACAAGAGGATGAGGAGGCCACTGGCTGTCGGGTAACCATCAGGACATCCCCACTCCCATCCCACCACGCGATGGGAAAGGATTACTGAAGAGAAGAGCAAAGGAAAGTCCCTGTAACCCAGGGCAGGTGTTCAGAGCACCCGGGCGCAGAGCCGGGTCTGAGCCTGCGGCTGGGGCTGTGCGCAGCCTCCCGCACTGCCCCTCACAGTACAGCCCGCCGTTGGGGCGGCCGCTGTGCGTGGGAACAGACAGCTTTTAGCCAAGGGAAGGGGCCAGGGCTTCGCAATAGAGACTGAGCGACAAAATGTCTGCACAACACGAGCGCAGAGGGGCTGCCAGGCCTGAAGCCAAGGCCTGAGGGCAGCAGAGGGGCAAAGCTATGGACAGAGGGCTGTGCTGCGGGCTGGCCAAGGCCCTTGCAAAGGAACTGCCTCTTCCTAGCAGCCTTGTAACCAAAAGGCTGAGGTGGGAGACAGGAGGCAAAGGACAGTCCCATGGGAGCCCAGAAACCAGCGCTGAGGTAGAGACTGCCCGCTCCGTTCCTCACAGCTTTATCAGCCCTCAAGTGCTGCGCTACAACAGCCATCACTGCTGGGTTTGCTGCGGCCAGATGAACACCAGCCAAGCTTCCCAGGAAGTGTCCCAGCCACCCCGAGGAGCCGGGAGCATCTTTAACCTCATTGTGTTGGGCAGCGCTCACCCTCCAGAGCCTCCCGGGAGGAGAAGCAGCCGGAGCAGCACAGCTACGGTGCAGTATCTGCAACGCTGTGTGTAAATATCTGAATGTGCCTGGTACTGACAACCCAGTGCTCTCCTCTGCCTGGGTCCATCCTCTGCTGCCTGCCCTGAACTTAAACTTGTCTCATCTGTCACGTTCCTAATTACCTGGGCTCCTGCCTGTTCCGGCAGCACGGACATGAAAGGAGACCCTCTCCCTGTCAGATGGGACCGACTGGACAAGTTACAGCGCAAATCCCATCAGTCTTAGATACTTCCCCTGTCATTGGGGGCTGTTTCCTCTCCTGATAAGGGATGAGCTCGTGGGTTTTCTCCCCACCTCTCTGTCCCTTCTGCTGCTGCTTTTCCATTTCTCCCTGCTTTCTCCTTCTGTTACTCAGAGTGTTTGGGGATGCCCTGGTGCCTGCTGCCTATGGCTTATAGCATGATCCTCCTCCCACCTATGAGCCTGCACCTCAGAGCAGTCCTGCCTTTAGTTCAACACGTGGAGAAGGAAAGCAGAGATGCTTTCTCCTGCAGTTCTCATGCAAGACACCTCTCTCGCCCCACTTCTGCCCACTGTCAGGCAGCTGTGCCCCCAAGGGGCTCTGCACACCCTTACAGCCTGCAGCAGCGTTCCTGCCTGAGGTCAGCACAACTGTCCCCATGCACAGAGCACCACGGCCGGCTTTCTGGGCAGCCTGCCTCTCAGCCTAGCAGGGATTTGCAGGGGTTGGATTTGGAAGCACAGCTACAGCTGTTAGTGGTAAAACTGGAGCCAGCTCCATTCTAGTCAGGTCGTGTCCCAGAAGCAGACTGACCTCGGAAGGTGCGAACGCCGCAGGCAAAGTTTCACGGCAGAAACAGCTGTTTGTGGCCTGGTCAGACCCTGGGCTGCGCGTGCTCCTGGTCAAGGCACTCTTAGTGGGAACAGCGGAAACTCAGTGGAAACAATGGCAAAGCCACCAGATTTATTGATCCTACCTCCCCCAGCACAGTTTCCCAAGCCCTCTAGCTATGAATTCTTTGCTTACAGAAAACACTTCTGCTACAGGACTGGTTCCTTCATGCTGGGCTGCAGCCCGCTCCTGCTGCAGACAGAGCGAGGGGGAACGCAACGTCCAGGGCCAACCGTTGGCCAAACAGTGCTGCAGTGCCTGGCTGCGCACACAGTTGGAGGTTCCTCTCCGCTCGCTTCCCATACTCCGTGGCACCATCAAGCACTACCTCCTGGGGCCTGACAGTTTGTTTCCGGATTATTTGGTGGTAGTTGTTGTTGGCAACAAAAAAAGGAAAATGTTTATTTTTCCTAAGCAACGTGGAACATGAAACTTTATGGACTGCAAATGTTTATGCCCACAGACAGAATGAGGAGACCCGGGCTCTGATGTAACAAGAGAAAGCAAATGAATAAACACTGCAGGACTATTTTTATTATCAGACATTTTAATTACGTGACAGTTTGTGCGTCTAGTCCATCAACAACACTGCAACCAAGCTGCTGGTGTCACCCAAGCAACAGTTTGCCAGAAACAGGAGCAGTCACAAAGCAAACAAGCCCCAGGATGCTGGGGTAGCAAAACATTTCAAGAGCCCTTGACCTGATGACCTAGAAATCCCCTTGAGACCAAGAAACTGCTGTGGGGTGCAGCACGCTCCAGGCAGAGGAGGAAGAGAGTTGAGATCTTTCGTTCATTGTGCAATTACATCCACGTTAAGGTGAGCAATGAGCTATTGGTGCCCAGCCCAAGGACAACAGCCAGGACACCTCCGGCTGGGTACGGCCACCTGGCACAGTGGGGCTCTCTTCAGAGCTACGAGGGGATGTTCTGCCCTCAGGGAGTGTATGCTGCTCAGATGTGCAGGCTGGGATCTCCAAATCCCCAAGACAACAGCTGTCCCCCTGCCCAATCTCCTGGAGATGTCGGAGGGGGGCTTTCCCCTCTGCTAATTTTCACAGAGCCACTTTTGTGAGATAGTGATGACACTCTCCTGCCCAGATCCCACTGAGGGGAGGAGGTTTGGTCACCTGTCTCTTCTTGTGGGTCTCATCTGCACCAGGATCTCAGTGAACCTCGAAAAACATGTCTGTGGCCCTCAGTGAACCCCCCTTTTCATTTTTTCCGGACAGCTACGCGCACTCAGCAGTGCTTCCATTCATGCTGCCGACTGAGCCATCGCCAGTGTAAGAATAGCCAGGAACCCTCCTTTTACCTGTCTGCGTATCTGGGATGAGAAGGAGTGACCTGACAGCATCTCTGGTGTGAAAAGTCTCTAGGATTCGCATGGGGGAAGTGAGCAAAGTGCAGCCTGAGCTGAAGCGGAGGATCCTCCCCAAAGTGCTTCCCTCCTCCCGGCTCTCTCCTCCCTCCCTGGTCCGCTCTGCCAGCCGCACACCCCAAGCCCTGCCACACTGCAGGGAGTGCGTGTGCGTTGCATGTGAAAGCACAAACACAACAAACGCGCTGGAGAATAACTGCTTACATGTGTCTTCGGTCTCTCCCAGAGCAGAGGATAAACATGCCTAAAATTACCCCAGCACTCACTGCGGTATTTAAATAGCCAAACCAAACCGTGCAAATCAAACCCTTTCTGTGGGAGCCGCCTGAGGCCCGAGCGAGGCAGGCAGCCTCGCCGGCTCCCGGGCTGCGGGGAAGGCAGCGCCACGCTTCCAGGGGGGAACCTGCTGGGTTCAGGGCAAGAGCTGCAGGGTTTGGCTCCCGAGGGATCGCGCTGGCAGCCGGGAAGGTGCCCAGCACCTCTCCACAGAGAGACAGTTTCCCAGCAAACGGACTGACTTTGATTTCCCAGGGGAGCCGGCAGCAGCGCAGGAATTCGGTGTCTGCGCGTGCACTGCCCTGAGGACTGCAGATCTTTTGTTCTCAAGTTTTACAGTGGACACCAGACACAGCCTGTGTTCTGCTCTCAGTTTTCTCTTTCTTTCTTTAGGTGCTGATGTAAAAGCGAAGGAGATTTACAAGGTTTGCTAGAAAGAACACAGCTCCTTCCTCAACTTGCGCTGTCTAGCCTGGCTTTAAAATCAATCTGAGCCCTTGATTCCCTTCCCCCTCGGTACTGCTCTTGTGACTTCTTTCTGGAGCACGGAATAGCCATGGTGCAGCATCCTGCTGCCCCAGGTGCTGCCTAGCGTGGTCCCTGCCCACCCCATCTACGAGCACAGCTTGCGGAAGTCACCATCCTCTGGATGGTTGGACTGAGTCTCTTTTCCCAGCTTTTCTCTTTTCTCTTCTCATTCATCACCCGACAGCAGAAGGTGCCCAGACAGGAAATGAGCTGCTGTTAGACACGGGGAAACATCTCTTTGTGTGGAGAGACTGGAAGTAGCCAGAGAAGTGAATGTGTGATGGCATGGCAGAGCTCTCTAGTCAGAGAGGGTAAAGGGCTGAGACCACAAACTCATGGACGGGCCACTGTCAGCCCAGCAATCCCACTTCAGCCGTTCCGCACTGATATGTGTACCCCAGCTGGGAAAGGAATGGGGTGCACTGTTGTTAACTTACTGATGTCATATGTGAAAGCAACCACCGTGATGCTGGCTTTTCCTCAGAAGCTCTAGAACGACCTTCAGAAGCCCTGACACCGGACAAGGAACCCAAAAGGGCAGCTCTTTGGGATGGGAGAGCTGCTACTTGAAAGGATGGGAAATCATCTGTCCGTTTCCAACCCCAACCCAATGCAGTCACCATCTCTGCAAAGACTGAGTGAAATACATTGATCTGAAACCCTGAGCTCCACATGGCTGGTCAAACACACAAGCAGAGGGTGTTCCTGAACAAAACATACCTGTGGGAGCATCACCTGGAGTTACGCCAGCCAAGAGGAAAGTATTAGCCTGGGAGGAGGAAGAAACCATCTCTGGGCAGCAGACTGCCAACTGGGAGGACCTTCCTCAGGAGTGTGGTGGTGGGTTAGATGGACCAGGAGCCTGAGCAGACCTGCACCCCTGCATCAACTCTGCGCTTATCCAGCAGTTTGGTGTATCCCCCTGTTTAAGGGGTCCTGGCCAAGGCAGATGAGCCCCAGGAACCTCTGCAGTCGGTCAGCAGCTGCGAGCACTGGCAAAAGGAGATGAACAGTGTGCGTCGCAGCTGGACCAGACCCCAGTTCAGATGGTGTGAAACCCAGGCTGGCTTTCTCTTCCCCAGGGATCCCACACAGGTCCTTGCTGGTAGCGAGACCAGGAGCAGAGGCTGTGCAGGTCCCTCCAGGAGCAGCAGCTTCTCAGCTTGCACATGGCAGAGCGTGAGGCATCCACCAGCCCATGTCCCCACGGGAGCCAGTGATCTCCAGCATCAGGCAGGTCCCTCCCAGCCCACCACTTGCTGCGTTCGGATGGGGATGAAATCCGCGGAGCGGTGTCATAACTGGGGTGCTGCCCGAGCACTTGGCCTCACCTTCCTCAGAGGCAGAGCGGAGCCAAGCGCGGTGACATTTTGTTTGGAATAATGCAGGCACTCTGGGGGCCAAGGCTGCTCCGTGCCAAGTCCCAGCCCACAGCGTATTTAGCAGCCAAGTTAGAAAGTGCTCAGATGACAGAGCCGATAATAAAACCATCGACAGAACCTGAACTAATCCCCTTGGGCTGCTACCGGCCATTGACTCTGTCATTATTTTATGGCACGCTACCCAAGCGCATGTGTATAATAACCCAATTACGCACGCACAGGGTCCCGGCACAAGGAGCTCTCTGTCCCCTCCTGTCCCCCCCGAACCCCTCGCACGCTGCTGCTCTTCTCCGGCCGGATCCCTGCTGCTTTCAGCTCCATCCCAGGTGCTGGGATCCGGCGGGCGTGTACAGGATAGAAGAGCCCTGCTGCGGGAGGGGATTCACCCCTTCAGCCCCCTCTCCCCGCAACTGGGAACCGCCAGCACAGCGTGCGGGGCGGGGAGGGCGGGGGGGAACAGGAGGCTGCGGGCGCTCTTGGTGGGGGGGG
>WHYT01017503.1:37375-47878 GCA_009806455.1 Tetrax tetrax
GGGACACGGCCCGGTGGCATCGCGGGACGGGCGGGACCCCCCTCCCGCGCGTGCCCGGCACCAGCCGAAGAAAGGGACCCCCCCCAACCCCTCTGAGCTACCTGGAGGTGGAGGCAGCGCTGCACAAATCTGATTTCTTGGTTCCCGTTTCCATAGGAAAAGCGCTGGGCTGTGCCAGCATCCCCCCAGCAAACCCAGTTCGGCTGCAAATGGTTTCACGCAACGGACACAAACTTTGCTCTCCGGCTGCCTGGGCTGCGGGGAGTGGGTAAGGCTTTCCGGCACCCGTGTTAGTGTTTTATTTGTCCGTGTTTTCTCTCATGGGAACCACACGTGAGGATGTAAATACAGCGGATGGCGAGGAGATGCGAGCAGAATGAGCCTGGTCGCAGCCGTGCTTGGAAGGTGCCGCTGTGCTTTGCTCGCCGAGATGTCCCCGCACGGGTTTGCCCTATCCCCAATGCCTTACTTCTGAGAGGAAAAAGGAATGAAAAAGCAAAAGGGCTGATGTTCACAAAGCTCAGACTTTGCCCTGTGGAAATCACCCTTCTCTTGCTATTCTGGCTGTGCCGCTGGGAACGCAGAGCAGATCCTACTTTCTTGCCTTGCTCTGAGCCAGGCGGCTGGGTCCCAACAAGAAAAGCTTTCCTGCCTTTGTCTCTCTCTGCTGTAGTGTCTTTTCTTTGAATGGTGGTGTCTCTGGCAGTTCCGTGATTTCCAGCCCATGGCAGTGGAACCTGTTGGTGCCCTGGGGAAGCGGGGAGAGGTGTGGGAGCAGCCTGTGAGGCAGCAACAGGCCGTTTGGCTTTTCTTAATAAAGGGGGACTTTCGAAGGGGGTGTCCTGGGAAACACGGTCCTTGTGGAGATGGGACTGTGTGTGGGAACTGCTGGCTCCCTGCAAGGCACTTAACAGAAAAGAAAGTGCATGGTGCGTTCGGCATTACAAATATTTCCCAGCTGAGCAGTAGATGTTTAGCAGCGGGCAAATGGCCCGTTGTGTGTTTGGGGTGCGCTCACCTTCTGCAGAGGGCCCTATGCACAGCCTGCGGAACCCTTTTTGCTAGCGCTCCTGTGCTGGCAGCTCCCTCAGACACTGTCTGTCCGTGCAGCTCATCCCGACCTCGGTGTGCAGCTCGCTGAGAGTACAGAGGCTGCTGGCAGGTGAGCACAGGGCTCCCATCCCAGCCCCAGAGTGCCGACAGCCTGGCATCTCAGTGCAGGCACTGTCTGCTTGCTTCTGCCAGGATGGAGCCAGATGTGGGTTTCGGGGATCTGGTGATGGCTGCAGGAGCTCAGGGGAAGCCTTCATGATTGGGAGGTCTTGACAGTCCCTGCTGTTGCCGATGCAGCATCCCCAGGCGTAGCTCTTCTTGCTCAGCATCTGCTTCAGTCCTAGCAAGTGGCAGTTGTCATGAGCTTTGCAAGTCCTTCTGGCCACAAGCTTTAGCTCTTCTCTCACTCCCCCGAGGTTTTCCAGCAAGGAGGGACCTTCTGAATGCCTGGGCAGGCAAAGTGGCATCGTAAGGTGATTCTCAGCAGGAACCACCAACTGGGGATAGCCAGTCTCAGCAGCCCGCTCCCCAGCAGGTGTTTGGTGGAAAGAGACTGTGCAAGAGGGAGGAGGAGAGCAGCGGATCCGATTCCCTCTGTTGTGAGCGGCAAAGAGGTGGAATAACTCTTTCAGTCCATGGGCCACTTGGGTGTGAAACTGCCGTAAGGCACTTTGGATTGCGAGGAGGTGGGGAAGAGGTCTGTGATGAGAGCAGGGGGGAAAGGGGAGGGAAGTGAGAGAGAAACTGAATTTAAATGGATTAAGCCTGTCTGTCCAAAGTCCTTTGTTTCCTGCCACCTCCCTGGTGTGACTTTCACAGCTGTATTCTGTGTGCCTGGGGACCTGCTTTTAGGTTCCCTGCAAAGTCAGCATGGAGCTTTACACCTCCTGGACATATCCCTGAGCAGCTGGAAGAGGGTCTGGGAGCCAAATCCCCAGGACAGAGAAACCCCTTTGATTTCTCCTCTCTAATGTCTTTGCTGTTCTCTCTGCAGGTGATGGCCTCATGAACTGATGTTTCCAGCATCACTGCTCAGCGGGTGACAAATGAGGACGCATCCCCATCAGGCAAGTGTCTGTTCTCAGCCTCTCACTTTTGGGATTCTCCTTTTCTTTGGCCCTGGCATCTTGCTTTTCTCCCGGGCAGCCAAAATGGATGTTTGTACAGATGGTGGTAGGTGCAAACAAGGGTGGGGGTCATGCGCGCTGAACTGCCCTTGTGAACACCAATGGTCAGGAGTATTTCCTGAAGAGGCCTTGAGTTACTCAGTTTCCCTCCTCAGCTGGCAGCCCAGAGCACGGGCATGGGCAGGGAGTGAGAAGAGGATGCAGAGTTAGGAGAAATTTGGCCTTTGGGCCTGGACTCACAAGTGAAAAGGTCAAGTAATACGTAAAGTAAAGTAATATGTAAAAATTTCTGATGGTCAGCAAAATGCTTTGCTTCAAAGCTCTTTTTACCTCTTCAAAATCTTGTAAATGAAAATGGATGTGATTGTGCAGGCTGCACTGGATCCAAACTATGCACCTTGAAAATGCCAAAATGTTTGATTTTTGTTGCAGACTTCAGCTTAACTAGGCAACTGTCTCACTATGAATTTACAGAAAGTTTTGCTTAACCCACTACTGCTTATTTTGCATTTGTTTGATTTTGTCTTCAAATAAACCCCTTCCTTGACCTTAATTCTGGGTTGAACCCAGCAGTGCAGGGTCTGCCGAGGCTGGGATCTGCCTGGTGTACTGCCCTCACGAAACCAAGGGGCGCGAGCGGAGCAGAGCGCCCGGGCTGAGCGCACGGCTGCCAGCAGGGCTGCTGGGCTGGCACCGCTGCCTCCTCCAATCTGGGAACAAGCAAGATGGTCGTGGGGCTGTCCTGCTCCTCACCTTGCAGAGCTGCCCTGGCTCTGTGCTGCCAAAGTGGCTCCTTCACAGCAGAGGTCCAGTCCAGGAGCGGGTCCCTGGACCCCGCAGCCGCAGCCCCATCCCCTGTACAGCTCACACTGCAGCTCACGTGGTGCCCGAGCGGCTGCGGGGTCGTGCGGCTCTTTTTCCCCCTTCCCTGCCTGCAGCCCTGCTGCAGCTGCAGCCAGCCCTGGGATTCGGTGCCCAGGAAGCAACTCCTGGCTGGGCTGTGGTCTCGGCGGGGCAGGGGCAGGCTGCAGCCCTGGGAGAGGCATGCCACAGCGTTTGTTGTCTAATTATCTCCTGCCCCGTGCCAGGAGCCAAGCGCACACAAACAGTGCCGGGCTCCGGTGAGAAGCACCGCCTGCGAGATAAGCCAGGCGAGGAAAACACATCCATCTTCATGTCTCTTGGCCTGAGACGGAGTTTCATCTGCTGGCATTTTTCCTGGCGTAGGCTCAGGGCACGCACCACAACTCACCTGGGGAGCCAGACGCCGGGGAGCCAGCAGCCATTCCTGGCGAGAGGTGTCAGCCCCGACTGGTGCAGACCGTGAGGGCTGCGAGGAGCAGGCGGTGGAGGCCCCGTTGGCGCATGGCGAAGGGTCCTGACCCACGGCTGAGCCCCTGCGGCAGCATGGACCCGGCTGCGCATCGCCAATGGTTGTGTTCCTCACCTAAGCAAAGGGCCAGACTCTGTGCCCAAACTCCCTGCGCCCGGTCGCGCACCCAGCACCCGGCAGAGCCCAGGCGAAGAGTTCCAGCCGCAGCCTGGACCAGGCAGAAAGCACTGGGAGATACAGAGCCGAGCAGAGACTCGACTCCAGCCTGGGGCTGCTGGGTGTCTGATAAGGAGGCTGCTAGTGCCGTCTTGCAGCGCGCTCGACCTGCCAGCTCTCCGCAAATGAAACGTCCTGGTGAAACGCCCCCCACCCTTGGCTCCCTCTGATCCCCTCCGAAGCCGAGCTGAGACTGGAATGTCTCCTGGGATGTGATTCCCTCTCGCCTAAGGGGGGCTGCATTAATAAAAGCCAGCATGAGATGTAGAGGCGATGGGGGAGGAGGCAGGCAGGGCTGGTGAGATGAGGCTTTTACGAACAAGTCATGGGTCTCCTGGAAATGTCCCATCCTGTCCTCTCTCCCTCCCCCTGTCCCCGGAGCTGAGTTGTGGAATTCAGGGTGTGAGCCGAGCCTTTTCTTCACACACATTTCTGCTGAGAGCAGCCAAACCCCTCACCTCCCTCCTTCTCCCTGCTCCTCAGCACCTCCCTGGAACAGGTACCGCTCCCCCAGCCCCTCTCTGCTCAGCCTGGCTGCTGCTGGGACCCTCCTGCCCCTCGCGTTGCTCAGCCATCATCCCAGGCTGTGCTTTTCCCACGATGAGTGGAAGGTGTCCATCCCTGGGATGTGCGGGCCAGCTTGGCAAGCCAGGGCCAGCGGCAGCGAGGACAGAGTGCTCCCTGCATCTTGGTAGGATCAGGGAGGAGCTGTGTTCCTGGCAGAGAGGCAGCTGGGCTGGTTGGTGCCGGGCGAGCAGAAATAAGCACCCATGGGGCATCTGCCCAGCATCAGGGCAGTGCTGTGGACTCTGATGGAACAAAGCCACATGAAAGCAGTGAGGATGTGAGCCAGGAGGGAAGAATGACAGGAAAGCAGGTAAACTCAGTCCGGAGGAGACAATCAGGAAGAGAGATCACGGGGTGTGGATTTTGGTTGGTGTGAGGTTGCAGCTGAAAGAAGAGCATTTCAGCAGAAATCCTGACAAACTGGAGCGCATGGCTGGGCTTCCATGCACATTTGTAGGGGAAAGAAGAGGAAGAGGAGATACCACTGGAATTCTGCAGAGGAAAGAAAAGATGGGCTCCAGGATTTCATTGCTGGCTGAGAAAAGATGTTCTGGAAGCCGATGGCTGGACAGCCTCAGTAGGGCAGGGAGAGCAATGTGGTGATCAAAACTTGTGAGATGTTTTTGAGAGCTGAGACAGAGGACCCCGAATCGCAGGTGGCTGTGCACTGTTTGTCTAGAGGCTGCAGCACTGCACGGGACCTCTGGCTGCCGTACAGGCTACGTCTTTGCTTGGGAAGGGGGAGATGGGGGCAGGTAGTAGCTGTAATATTTTGGTTCAAAGCAGTAGCTGTTCATGGGTTGGTGCTAACAGCCTCCTGAAAGGTCAGGGATGCCTCTGCCTTACACACAGACCCCATCCTCACCTCTGTATCCCCTCACATCTTGTTTCACTACAGATGCCTCAGAGCCACCAGTGTCCCCGGAGCTGTGCTGGGGGAACCACCAAGGGCGGCTCTCCAGGGGTGTTTGCTGTGGGTCTGCGACAGAGAGGGGGGAAACCAGATCAGCCCAGGAGCAGCTGTGCAGGAGCAGAGGAGAGCGGCCTCTGGGCAGACATTTGGGTGAGGAGGAAATGCCAAGCCCCAAGCCCAGGGACTGGGACAGCGCAGGTAAAGCAGGGAGCCTGTAAAGGTGCAAGATCCCTCCAGGGCCCGCTCGGCACTGTTATCTCCTGCGAGGGGTGTGAGCTCGCTGCTTTGGGCTCCATGAAACCGTCAGAGGAGAGGCAGCGAAGGGCACTGTCTCATCGCTCAGATCCTCCAGACACACCAAACCAACCTGCGCTGGCTTTTTAGCTGCACTGCTCACGGGCTGCTCTGCAGCCATGAAGAAAACAAAACAAGATCCCTGGGCTCAGGGTTGCCATCTTGTCCCATATTTAGCAGGTGAATTCACAGAGCTTACAGTAATTGTCATCCTCATGATGTGAGGATACACTGCAGGTGATTTGAAGAGAGAATTTCTTGACTAGGGCTGACTTTTGGGACACAAAAGCCCTTCTTTAAGTTATAACTAATGGTATTAGCCTTCAGCTGGGATAAGAACCTGCCTCTGAGTGCGCAAGCCCTGCTTCTGGACATGTGGATACAAACGAGATTGAACTTCTGAGATGCAGCTGCCACCGGGGAAGAGGAGATCTGGGGAACTTCACCTTCTACTGCCTCCTCTTTCCCCACCAGGAGATGGGGGCATCCACATTCAGTCCCTTCCTCCACCTGCGGGTCACCAGGGTGGGTTTAAGTGGCAGAGGTAAATGCAGAGATGTACCTGCACCTCCCAGGACCCATGGGCATGGCTGAGCAGCCTCTTCTGATGGGGAAGCGCTCTCCGGAAACCCAGAGCAGAGCAGTCTAGCACAGGTGTGCTCCAGCAGTCAGGCCCCGGGGTTCAAGCAGGAAGCACCTGTGACGTGAATGGATTCGGGTCCAGAAGAGCCTGCACACTGCGAGTGAACTAGCATGAATGAGTTAAAATCCTTTTGTTTGCTTGGTGAAATTTATTGAAAACTACATTGTTCATCTGCTGAAACTTCACAGCTGTTGAGATTGCCCTCGGGGCAAACCACATCCAAGAAATGGCATGTGGATCCTGGGAGCACAAGACTTGAAAGCTGAAACGGCGCCCTGCAGCGCTGCCTTCCCTCCCCTCGCAGTCCGTCCAGCCGTCTGCAGCTCCGCCAGTTGGACACCGCGCTTTTTTCTTCCTCCCTTTTCTCATCTCTCACTCTTGCAGTACAGTCACTTCATTTCAGGCCTTGTGTTTTGGCTAAAAAAAGACTGAGGGATCCGTGTGGGGACAGTGTGCTGAAAGCCCGTGACATCCAGTGTGAGACAGGGCGTGTGCCACGCTGCAGCGGCGATGCCATCGGATCTCACCTGTGACGCTACGGCTTTGTTATCGCTTGGGGGAACGGCGGTGAGGCAAGACTGCGGGAAACGTGCCCCTTTGCTTATGAAAACTCTGTGAACTCCTTTTAGTGGTAGCAACTTGCTTGATTTTTGTAAAAAAAAATATTATTTGTCAGTTGCAACTTCTGCTTGCAAAAAAACTTTATAGGTTATAAAAGTAGTGCTTGCATCTTTACATCTGACCTGAAAGCTCCACGTGGACCTGGGAGACTGAAATCAGCCACTCAGCACAAGCACAATTAGGACCAGCCAGAGCTCCAAGGTGAAAATAAAAGCAGGACACAAGAAACCCACTGACTCCAATACATTCAGTGATAAATGACTCATGGAGTAATTTTGAGTAGCAAACATTTCGGTAAGAACTGGAGGTTTTGTTTCTTTATTTTTGGGGGGATTGTCCACAAACAAAAATACTGGCTAGTTCATCAGACGCTTTCTGCTGCTTTGAATAGTTTGCCCAGATCCCCGAGCAACCATCCCGTGCAATTTGCTGCTAACCTAAATAACTTAAATTCAGGTACACCCAGAGCACTGCCCAGATCTGCCTCTGCATGCAGTAATGAGGCTTCTCCAAGCGCAAACCTGCAGCTCGGGAGGCAGGAGGCTCCGTCAGCATCTCCAGATGGCTTCCTGCGTGGCAGGGACCGGGCAGGGATGCGCCGCAGCGTGGTACAGCTGCGTGGAGAAGGCTTCTGTGGAAACATGCCGCTTGTGGGTGGCACCGTACCCGTAAGCAAACGCCCTGTGAAGCTGCAGCCTGGTAAAGACGGACCCGCTCTCTGTCACCCGATGGAGGGGCAGAGAGGGGTAGGAGACCCGGGGAGGCCGAGTATTGCATTCCTTACCTGTGAAACAACCCCTAGCGATCCAAACGCTTGGGGAATTCCTAGATCTCTTTGACACCACATTTCGGCTGTGACAGCGTGGGGATTTAAGTGAGGCCAACTCTGAAGGGGGAGATTGTTATCTGCTTTTAGAGCAACGGGGAGAAAGCAGTTGGAAAAAACAGACCTGCTTTTTACAAACTGTGCCTTACCTGATCCTGGTGCTAACAGGAGGGAATATATAGGCCGGCCAGCGCATCGAGTTATTCAGAAATGACTGGTTTTGAGTAAATCTTTCCGTAACTACTCAGGAATTAGCTACTGTCTTTCAGATTTATACGTCCCTTAATCCAGAATTAGCCTTCAAGTGTAGGCAAGCCCTAAAACTTGAACTATGTAAGGAGGGATCTTCTGGAGCAGGGGAGGAGAGACAGGCAGAAACAAAGATACTTGATTGAATCAAAGACCAAATTTAGGCTGAAAAATAGGGGAATTAGGAAGTTTGACCAGGGAAGCAGTGACAACAGTTGCAGGGATATGCAGACACAAACAGGACCCTGCTGTGCAAGAGCCCCGAGGGCAGGACGGCTCCTCGGCAGGCTCTGCGCACGGAGACCCAACAGAGTACTTCCACCTCGGTGCCGAGGACTCTCCAGCTGGGAGCAGAGGGCTTGGAGTGGGTGGTGTGCACGCGGGCGGAGTTGTGTACACTCAGCCTTCTCAGACAGCCACAATAAATTATCTCATTAGTAAACCCAGGGTAGCTGTGCTCCTCAGCACATACCCGGCCTCCCACAGCACAGAAAAACTTTGCGTCTAATTACCCAAATCAAAGGGTCCCCCAGACACAGCTTAAAGGGACGCTCTCAGCGTGAAACCCAGGCTCCTTCAGCGAGTTGTTTCTGCGCGTAGTGGAACTAATGAACCTCGATTTCCTACGGCTGGAGGCCTGGCATTCCCTACGTCCCCTGCCAGTCTGTCCTCTCCTCCCCCCAGCACATGCCAAGCTCCTTCGGCCAGGGACAACTGGGGAGGGTGATGTGGATTAAAATAAGTTTACTTATAGAATGTTAGAATTAAAGGGAAGAAGAGCCTGTGGTGCGGTACCCCCAGCCCCATGTGCTGATGGGCTCGACTGCGCTCCCATGCTGATGGCAGAGGTGAGCTCTCACCTCAGGGGTTTCCTCGCAGTGAGGGGCTCCTTGAGCTCACCCTTTTCTTGCCTCCTGCCTTTTTTTCTCATGTCTTTAAGGCCTCTGTGTCCCCACAAGTGCTCATGGCTCAGCTCAGCAGGATGGGCTGCCAAGGAGGGACAGACCAGCTGCACAGGGAAGGAAACCCTGCTCCCTGAGGACACATGGCTGGGAAAAGGAAAAAAATGCAGGTGCCACTGATGCAGGGGCTTTCCAGTTACATTTTTCTGGTTTTACAACTACTTACCTCCTTCTCCTCTTTATTAGTGGGCAAAAGAGAGGCAAATGCCAAATGTCAAATGCTGCTGCTTCAGCCGTAAGCAGAACTGCACAGCACAGTGAGCTCCCCGGCACTGCAGGAGGGAGGATTTGGGGGTGTTACCCCTCAGAAGAGGTTTGTTTGAGGCACAATCCCTTTCCTCAGAAGCGTAGGAGCTGCAGCTCTCCCTCTGCCCACCCAGCTCCCGCGCCGAAGGGCAGCTCGCTTTACAAATGCTTTTCTCGGCCCCTCGTGCTGGAAATTTGATTATACAAAAACACTTCCACAGTAGCAAACTGCCAGCCCTGCAGTGACAGCTCTCTAATTCCTGCCAGTCAGTGAACCAGCCCAAAGAGCTGGTTTTCATAACTCGCTGAATGTACGAACACAGCCCTGCAGTCACAACATAGCTGGGATTTTTTTTTTTTTCCTAGACAATTTCTCAATTTTGGAAATTTCTTTCACTCGACAGGGCTTAGGGAACATCCAAAGACGGAACAGGCAACCAGGCCCATCCCAGGGAGACATCAAGCAGACATGGACCCACAGAGGCCCCAGAGACCAGGTGGAGTGCCAGGGAAGAGATGATTGTCAAGAAATTGGTTTGAAGGTAAAACTGGCGTCGTCCAGCCTGTCTGTTTGTGATTTGAGGGCTCATCATCATCATCTCTCCATGGATTCCTACTTCCCAACAATGTCCACGCCTTGCAAAGGTTTCCTTGATCTCCTGGTTTGTATCCAGAGGGCTGCTGCAAAAATTGTTGTGCTGGCCGATGGCTTAGACCACATCATTCCTCCCCACGCTCCTCCCTGGCCCAGTTGCGGACGGTTCATCTTCCCTCTCCCAGCCCTTCATTATCCACCTCTCCTCCACCCGTCCTCTCCCAGAGGCCGACTCCATCGTCCATTCCCAACAAGCCCCTTCACGCTCTCCCCTGCTCCGCTCCACGCCTGGCAGAAGCCGCCTCTGTGCATCTGCAAAGCTGCCGCATCGCGCTCCTTGAAGCTGTTCTGCGTCACCACACCTGCAGAACCCTTCGCAGCACAGCTGCCCTGCTCAGCCGCTGCTTCTCCGCTCCCGCCCGGACCGTGCAGGGCTCCGGCCTTCGTCCCAGGCGCTGCGGCCCTCAGCAGAACGTGGTCCTCACCGGGAGCCCAAAAACGAGCTAAGCCACCTTCGGGCCAGTGACTCCAGAGATGGTGCGTTGCTCTGCAGGTGCCGAATTTGAGCGGAGTGAGGGGTCCGGTCACCCTTGGAACGCGTGTTTGCCGTCCCCGTGGGACCGCAGCTCGGTGGGACAGACCGACCCGCGGAGTCACACCCCATTTTGGAGCGAGGGGAGCTGCGGCCGGTGTCCCGCGGAGGCCATCCCCGGAGCGCAAACCATACCCGCTCCGCCGGGACCCCTCCCGTCACCTGGGGGGGGCTCAACGGTCCCCCCCCGCCGGCCGGCCATAACGGGGCCGCTACGCACCGGCGGGGTTCCGGCGTGGGCGCAGGGGGCCAGGCGGGTCCGCCCC
>WHYT01017503.1:54740-64857 GCA_009806455.1 Tetrax tetrax
CCAGCAGAAGGTGCCTGGCACTGCCCCTGTCACTCTGATCTATGGCAGCACCAGCAGACCCTCGGGCATCCCTTCGCGATTCTCTGGCTCCAAGTCTGGCACCACGGGCACGTTAACCATCAGTGGGGTCCAAGCCGAGGACGAGGCTGTCTATTACTGTGGTGGCCGCGACAGCAGCAGCAATGGTGTCTGGTGCCGGTGAGCAATGGAATGTGAGACACAGACTGGAAAGTCAGAGCAAGTTTTTCAAGACTTTTCCCTCCTGTCTGAGCAGAGTTGAGGCTGTGGGGGCCGAGGCAGGTTTGTGTCCCCTCTGCACAGCCATGGCTGTGAATGTCCTCGCTTTTGTGGCCCAGAGAACTGGAAGTGACTTTGGGACTTGGGACCATTGTCCTTGTCCCTACTAAATTTACATGTGGACCTGTCTGCCATTCTGCTGCCTTTTTCTACTGACAGCCATGTTGTCCTGCTGCTGCCAGAGCTGTGTCTGTTCTGGGGTGCGTTGGGCTGAGCTCTGCTCCTGTAATTTGCCTCTGATAGTGTCAGAGTCTGTCTTCCGACTGTGGAATTGCCCGTCCCGCTGCCCGGGGAGGGGGCTGTGCTGGTGGGGCACTGGCTGACCCCCAACTTCTCCCCTCTCTCCTCTCCCTCTCCAGGTTCCCTGGTCCAGGCAGCGCTGACTCAGCCGCCCTCCGTGTCAGCCAACCTGGGAAAAACCGTCCAGATCACCTGCTCCGGGCTTAGCAGCAGCTATGCTTATGTTGGCTGGTTCCAGCAGAAGGTGCCTGGCACTGCCCCTGTCACTGTGATCTACGATGGCACAAAGAGACCCTCGGGCATCCCTTCGCGATTCTCCGGCTCTGCGTCAGGCACCACGTGCACGTTAACCATCAGTGGGGTCAAAGCCGAGGACGAGGCTGTCTATTACTGTGGTGGCACCGACAGCAGCTACAATGGTGACAGGGAGCAATGTGAAGTGATACGAACACCTCCCGCCATCACAAGGGCCAGTTTGGCGTCTCTGCTGTCCCCGTTTGATGGTGGGGCAGGTCCCGGCCATGGCCCTGCCCTTGCTGCCCTGTGCTGCAGGCGGCTGTGCCTGGTGTCCCAGCTCGGCCGTCCCTTACAGCCCCCGTCTGTGCCCGTCCCCTGTCATTTGGGGAGGGGACCAAAACTCTTCCTTCAAAACCTGGGAATGGACATCTCCTGTGTGTGCAGCATCTCCAGGGCCATGCACGAGGCGGTGTTGTGCCGCAAGAGCAGCCACAGGCTACTCTGATGTTGGATGTTTTTGCCCAGTGCCGCCTTTTGGGCTGGCGCTCAGCCTGTGCAGGAGCCCCCAGCACCTCTGGCCCCTTGGGAAGCCCCTGGCTGGGGCCAGGAGGGCACGGACAAGGCTGCACCAAGCACCCTGTGGTCCGCAGGGGTGGGGGCTGCCCTGTGCTCCCTGCCAGCTCTGCTCCTGGCCCTGCTCCCCTCGCCTGCTCCAGGGTAAGGTCCCAGGTGCTCACTGGTCACAGATAACGTTCAGCTGAGCTCAGAAGAATGGAAACAGGGGTTTGGCTCCTGCCTTTTCCCAGCCCTTTCCTCATGGGAGAGCCTAGTTGGGCGCAGCTGGACCCCAAAAATCCCCCCCAGTGGCAATAGGCTGGGCAAGGGTTTGTCCTTCCATCCCTGGCACTGGCTCATCAGCTCCGGCCAACCCATTGTGGGGATCTTGGAGCTGCAGACGCTGCCTGCCCGCCCCGAGCAGCCTGGCTCTCCTGTGCCCTTTGGCCCTGCAGCCGCTCGGCCCGGACTGGGGATGGGGTGTCGGTGCTGGCGGGTTTCAGACTCCGACTGGGGACGAGTCTCTGCTCCGTGCCCAGGGACAAGCCTCGCCGCATCTGGCGTGGTGGGACTGGGCATGGAGTGGGAGGGAGGTGCGGAGAGAAGCGCGGGAAGGATCTGACCCTGCATGGGGTCAGATTTGCATGAAGGGTCCGTGCCCCAGGTGGGCATGGGCTTAAAAGGGTGCTGGGGTCCGTGAAAGCGCCCCATCGGCGTAGGGACGTGGAGCTGGTGGGATTGCGCCATGGCCTGGGCTCCTCTCCTCCTCGCGGTGCTCGTCCACAGCTCAGGTGCCCTGCAGAGACTTGAGCCCGGCCCGTGGGTTTGGGCACAGGGGTCCCATCCCGGTCCTGCTAGCTGGGGAGGGCTGTGCTGGTGGGGCACTGTCTGACCCCCAACTTCTCCCCTCTCTCCTCTCCCTCTGCAGGTTCCCTGGTCCAGGCAGAGCTGAGTCAGCCGCCCTCGGTGTCAGCCAACCTGGGACAAACCGTTCGGATCACCTGCTCCGGGCTTTACAGCAGCTACAGTGATGTTGGCTGGTTCCAGCAGAAGGTGCCTGGCACGGCCCCTGTCACTGTGATCTACGATAGCACAAAGAGACCCTCGGGCATCCCTTCGCGATTCTCCGGCTCCAAGTCTGGCACCACGGCCACGTTAACCATCAGTGGGGTCCAAGCCGAGGACGAGGCTGTCTATTACTGTGGTGGCCGCGACAGCAGCAGCAATGGTGTCTGGTGCCGGTGAGCAATGGAATGTGAGACACAGACTGGAAAGTCAGAGCAAGTTTTTCAAGCCTTTTCCCTCCTGTCTGAGCAGAGTTGAGGCTGTGGGGGCCGAGGCAGGTTTGTGTCCCCTCTGCACAGCCATGGCTCTGAATGTCCTCCCTTTGTGTCCCAGAGAACTGGAAGTGACTTTGCGGCTGAGGACCATTGTCCCTGTGTGCACACAATTCACAGTGTGGACCTGTCTGCCCTTCTGCTGCCTTTTGCTACTGACAGCCACGTTGTCCTGCTGCTGCCAGAGCTTCCTCTGTGCTGGCATGCATTGGGTTGGGTTCTGATCCCCAAAAGTGGCTGTGACCATGTCCAGATCTGTTCTCCTTTGACTGTGGAATTCCCCATCTCACTGCCCAGAGAGGACTGTGTTGGTGGGCGCTGGCTGACCCCCATCTTTTCCTCTCTCTCCTCTCCCTGTCACCTGCTCCCGGATTAGCAGTGGCAGCAGCTACAATGCCGGCTGGTACCAGCAGAAGGTGCCTGGCACTGCCCCTGTCACTGTGATCTATGCTAATGACAAGAGACCCTCGGGCATCCCTTCGCGATTCTCCGGCTCCCAGTCTGGCACCACGGCCACGTTAACCATCAGTGGGGTCCAAGCCGAGGACGAGGCTGTCTATTACTGTGGTGGCAATGACGGTGGCTATTATGGTGACAGGGAGCAATGGGGAGGTGACACAAAAACCTCCCGCCATCACAAGGGCCAGTTTGGCGTCTCTGCTGTCCCCGTTTGATGGTGGGGCAGGTCCCAGCCATGGCCCTGCCCTTGCTGCCCTGTGCTGCAGGCGGCTGTGCCTGGTGTCCCAGCTCGGCCGTCCCTTACAGCCCCCGTCTGTGCCCGTCCCCTGTCATTTGGGGAGGGATTGGCTTTCACCAGCACCCCTGCCTTTGCACTTGCTGTCCCTCCAGCCCCCTTGTCGCTGCATCTCTTCCCCACCAGCCTCTCGCCCTTCCCTGGAGCTGCCCTTGCTTGGTGGGCTTCTCGCTGGCCTGGAGGGGTGCGGCTGGCGCAGCTCTCTGTGAGGAGCAGCACAGACACGTCCGCTGCCTGCTGCGGCCAAAGGGCTCTGGCCAGAGCCATGCAGCAGGGAGGGAGTGTGGCTTGGCCGGGCTGTTGCACAGGGCCTTTTGCTGCGGGCGTGTTGGAGGGCTGGGCAGGAGGAGGTGTGGGCTGAGGAGCCGTAGCTGGTGCCATGGGTGTTGGGTGACCGCGGCAGCTGGGCGCAGGCTGGGGGAGCCCAGCTGGCCTGGGCTGCAGGTGGAGGGATGCCTGGCCCTGTTTGGGCAGGACCTGCTGCAGCAAGGTCTCTACCCTGCCCCTGAGCATCGCTGAGGGGGAGATCAGCCTCCAGAAATCTCAGCCCTGTCACAGATGGGCAGGACTATTCCACCAGCTGAGGGGCCAGGACAAAGCTTCACCTTCACCCCCTGGGATGAGGGTTTGGGGGAGCAATTCCTGCTGCTGGGAAGCCTGGGCAGCTGAGAGTCTACCAAGGGCTGCAGGCCACGGGAGCTTGTGGCTCTATGCTGAAGGACCCTGCCCAAGGGGCTGCCCCGCAGGCACCGTGGCATGCCCCAGGGATTGCCCGTGAGAGTCCTGAGCCCATGACCAGGGCGCTGGGCTGTAGGGCAGAGCTCAAAGGCATGGGGCTGGGCACTGGGTCCTCTGCTCACGCTTGGCAGGAGGAGGGCAGAGCAGCCCAGTCAGGGTGGGGATGTGGAGCTGGTGGGATCACACCATGGCCTGGACCCCTCTCCTTGGGGTGCTTGTCCACAGCTCAGATGCTCTGCCCAGATTTGCTGCACCCGGCCAGCGGATTTGCGCACAGGGCTCCCATCCCCGTCCCACTGTGCAGGAGGGGTCTGTGCTGGTGGGGCACTGGTTGACTCTCATGTTCTCCCCTCTCTCTCTCCCTCTGTAGGTTCCCTGGTCCAGGCAGCGCTGACTCAGCCGCCCTCGGTGTCAGCCAACCTGAGACAAACCGTCCAGATCACCTGCTCTGGGATTTACAGCAGCAGCAGTGCTGGCTGGTACCAGCAGAAGGTGCCTGGCACTGCCCCTGTCACTGTGATCTACAAGAGCAACCAGAGACCCTCGGGCATCCCTTCACGATTCTCCGGCTCCTATTCTGGCACCACGGCCACGTTAACCATCAGTGGGGTCCAAGCCGAGGACGAGGCTGTCTATTACTGTGGTGGAGCCGACAGCAGCAACAATGGTGTCTGGTGCCGGTGAGCAATGGAATGTGAGACACAGACTGGAAAGTCAGAGCAAGTTTTTCAACACATTTCCCTCCTGGCCAAGCAGAGTTGAGGCTGTGCGGTTGCCTCAGGTTTGTGTCCCCTCTGCACAGCCATGGCTGTGAATGTCCTCCCTTTTCTGTCCCAGAGAACTGGAAGTGACTTTGCGGCTGAGGACCATTGTCCTTGTCCCTGCTAAATTCACAGTGTGGACCTGTCTGCCATTCCACTGCCTTTTGCTACTGACAGCCATGTTGTCCTGCTGCTGCCAGAGCTGCCTCTGTTCTGGGGTGCGTTGGGCTGAGCTCTGCTCCTGTAATTTGCCTCTGATAGTGCCCGAGTCTGTTCTGCCACTGTTTCATTTCCCATCCTCCTGGACAGGGAGGGGACTGTGCTGGTGGGGCACTGGCTGACCCCCATCTTTTCTCCTCTCCCTCTGTAGGTTCCCTGGTCCAGGCAGCGCTGACTCAGCCGCCCTCGGTGTCAGCCAACCTGGGACAAACTGTCCGGATCACCTGCTCCGGGATTAGCAGCAGCAGTGATGTTGTCTGGTCCCAGCAGAAGGTGCCTGGCACTGCCCCTGTCAGCTGAGGATGTGACTGGCTGTTACTCTGGTGGACACGACAGCAGCAGCGATGCTGTTATAGTTAAACAAAGAGATGTGGAAATGACATATTGTCGTAGTTTAGTCCCACCCGGGATCAATCTATGCAGTCTCTCTGTCACTCCCCCCACCCTCAGAGGGAACAGGGAGAGAGAATGTAAGAAAAATGTCTTGAGATTTGAGATAAGGACGGAGAAATTCTTAAGGTTACTGTTACAGGCAAAACAGACTTGACTTGGGGAAAACTATTTGTTTATTATTAAAACCAAAGCAGGATAAAGAGAACAAGATAACTTCCCCCCACCCCTTCCGCTTCCTGGGCATAACATCATCTCTACCTCCTTCCACCGGAGTGTCACAGGGGAGAAGAGGGAATGGGGGTTGTGCATCTCCTTCCTCCTCAGGGGAAGAACTCCTCACATTCCTCCCCTGCTCCAGCGTGGGGTCCCTCCCACGGGCCACAGTCCTTTGTGAAACTGCTCTGGCGTGGGTCATCTCTTCCACAGGGTGCAGTCCCTCCAGAACAGCTGCCCCAGTGGGGTCTCCACGGGCCACAGCCACCTTCAGACCTCCACCTGCCCCGTTGTGGGGTCCTCCACGGGCTGCAGGTGGATCTTTGCTCCTCCATGGGCTGCAGGGGGACAACCCACTCCACCATGATCGTCACCACAGGCTGCAGGGGAATCTTGGCCAGGAGCCGCATTTCTCCTCCCCCTCCTTCTTCACTGACCTTGGTGTCTTTAGCCGTTCCTCTCACCAGAAATTCTTCACAACGGGCTGGCAGGTGCCTCTCAGCATCTCTTCTCATCTCATCTCCTCTCCGCTTCCTGCAGCGGAGTTGGGCCCAGTTGGCCGCCCGGCGGGAGGCCAGAGGGTGAGGGCCACAAGGCTCTCGCCTCCCCATCTCTGCCCCCACTTAGCGTCTTCACATCTTCACTTCTTTTTTTTGTTTGTTTGTTTGTTTTTATTTTTTTATTTTTCCCCTTCTTAAATATGTTATGGCAGAGGCGTTATCAGGGAACATTCTGCTACCAATCAGCTCGGCCCTGGCCAGCGGTGGGTCCAGCCGAGTACCCTGGGCAAAGGGGAAACTTCTAGGAGCTTCTTACAGAAGCTGCCACCGTACCACCCTCACCAAATAAAACCAATACAGCTACAGAGGAGCTAACATGGAGAGTCTCTGCCATTCTTCCTCATGGCCATGCAGAACTGTGGGTCTGAGGAAGGTTCGTATCCCCCCTGCACTGCCATGGCTGTGAATGTTCTGATGGTTCCACGCCATGAGGAAGGTGAGCCTGGGGCTGTGCCTGTCCTGACAAAAGACATGGCATTGCCTTGTTGCGTGCCCTGCTGCCTCTCTGTGCTGGTGGCCACGTCCTCTTACTTCTGCAGGCACTCCTCACAGGGCTCCAGGGCTTTGGCCTTGGGCTCTGTGTGTGGGGCTGTGGTCCCTCAGTGGCATCAGGGACTTTGGGCACAGGGGCAGCATCCCACTGCCCAAGGAGGGCTGTGCTGGTGGGGCACTGGCTGACCCCTAACTTCTCCCCACTCTCCTCTCCCTCTCCAGGTTCCCTGGTCCAGGCAGCACTGACTCAGCCGCCCTCCGTGTCAGGCAACCTGGGACAAACTGCCCAGATCACCTGCTCTGGGTTTGACAGCTACTGTGCCTGGTTCCAGCAGAAGGTGCCTGGCACTGCCCCTGTCACTCTGATCTATGGCAGCACCAGCAGACCCTCGGGCATCCCTTCGCGATTCTCCGGCTCCAAGTCTGGCTCCACGGCCACGTTAACCATCAGTGGGGTCCAAGCCGAGGACGAGGCTGTCTATTACTGTGGTGGCCTCGACAGCAGTGGCAATGGGTCTGGAGCCACTGAGCAATAGAAAGTGAGACACAGACTCCAAAGTCAGAGGAAGGCTTTCAGCTGTTCTCCATCCTGGCCAAGCAGAGTTGATGCTGTGGGACGGAGCCAGGTTTCTTTCCTCTCCACACGAGCATCAATGTAAATGTCCTTCCTTTCATGTCCTGGAGAACAGCAGGTTCTCTTGGTCTGCCCTGTGCCTCAAAAGCATTGTCCTTGTCCCTAAAAAAAAAATCAGTGTGGCCTTGTCGGCCATCCCACAGCCTCTTGCTACTGATGGCTGTTTTGTCCTTCTGCTGTCAGAGCAGCCTCTGTGCTGAGGTGCGTTGGGCTGAGCTCTGCTCCCCAAAGCTGACAGTGACTGTGTCCAGATCTGTTCTCCTCTGACTGTGACATTCCCAGTCCCTCTGCCTGGGGAGGGCTGTGCTGGTGGGGCACTGGCTGACCCCCATCTTCTCCCCTCTCTCCTCTCCCTCTCCAGGTTCCCTGGTCCGGGCAGCGATAACTCAGCCGCCCTCCGTGTCAGCCAACCTGGGAAAAAGCGTCCAGATCACCTGCTCTGGGATTAGCAGCAGCGGCAGCTATGTTGGCTGCTGCTGCTGCTGCTGCAGAAGGTCCCTGGCACTGCCCCTGTCACTGTGATCTACGAGAGCACAAAGAGACCCTCAGGCATCCCTTCGCGATTCTCTGGCTCCACGTCTGGCACCACGGCCACGTTAACCATCAGTGGGGTCCAAGCCGAGGACGAGGCTGTCTATTACTGTGGTAGCTACGACAGCAGCAGCAATGGTGTCTGGTGCCGGTGAGCAATAGGAAGTGAGACACAGACTGGAAAGTCAGAGCAAGTTTTTCAACACATTTCCCTCCTGGCCAAGCAGAGTTGTGGCTGTGGGGGCCGAGGCAGGTTTGTGTCCCCTCTGCACAGCCATGGCTCTGAATGTCCTCGCTTTTGTGTCCCAGAGAACTGGAAGTGACTTTGCGGCTGAGGACCATTGTCCTTGTGCGCACACAATTCACAGTGTGGACCTGTCTGCCATTCTGCTGCCTTTTGCTACTGACAGCCACGTTGTCCTGCTGCTGCCAGAGCTGCCTCTGTGCTGGCATGCATTTGGTTAAGTTCTGATCCCCAAAATTGGCTGTGACCATGTCCAGATCTGTTCTCCTCTGACTGTGACATTCACAGTCTCTCTGCCTGGGGAGGGCTGTGCTGGTGGGGCACTGGCTGACCCCCAACTTCTCCCCTCTCTCCTCTCCCTCTCCAGGTTCCCTGGTCCAGGCAGCGCTGACTCAGCCGCCCTCGGTGTCAACCAACCTGGGAAAAACCGCCCAGATCACCTGCTCTGGGATTTACAGCAGCAGCAGCTATGCTTATGTTGGCTGGTACCAGCAGAAGGTGCCTGGCACTGCCCCTGTCACTGTGATCTACAACAGCAACCAGAGACCCTCGGGCATCCCTTCGCGATTCTCCGGCTCTGTATCTGGCTCCACGGCCACGTTAACCATCAGTGGGGTCCAAGCCGAGGACAAGGCTGTCTATTACTGTGGTGGTGAAGACAGCAGTGGCAATGGGTCTGGTGCTACTGAGCAATAGGAAGTGAGATACAGACTCCAAAATCAGAGGAAGACTTTCAGCCGTTCTCCGTCCTGGCCGAGTAGAGTTGGTGCTGTGGGACAGAGCCAGGTTTCTTTCCTCTCCACACGAGCATCACTGTAAATGTCCTTCCTTTCATGTCCTGGAGAACAGCAGGTTCTCTTGGTCTGCCCTGTGCCTCACAAGCATTGTTCTTGTCCCTACAAAAAATCAGTGTGGCCCTGTCACATGTCCCACAGCCTCTTGCTACTGATGGCTGTTTTGTCCTTCTGCTGTCAGAGCAGCCTCTGTGCTGAGGTGCGTTGGGCTGAGCTCTGCTCCCCAAAGCTGACAGTGACTGTGTCCAGATCTGTTCTCCTCTGACTGTGACAGTCCCGCTCCTGCTGCCCGGGAGGGCTGTGCTGGTGGGGCACTGGCTGACCCCCATCTTTTCTCCTCTCCCTCTCCCTCTCCAGGTTCCCTGGTCCACGCAGCAGTGACTCAGCCGCCCTCGGTGTCAGCCAACCTGGGACAAACCGTCAAGATCACCTGCTCCGGGCTTTACAGCAGCAGCAATGTTGGCTGGTACCAGCAGAAGGTGCCTGGCACTGGCCCTGTCACTGTGATCTATCAGAGCAACAAGAGACCCTCGGGCATCCCTTCGCGATTCTCCGGCTCCTATTCTGGCTCCACGGCCACGTTAACCATCAGTGGGGTCCAAGCTCTGCACCAGGGTGTAGCAGGGCGGTGCTGATCAGCACCCAGGTGCTCCAAACGGTGGCCGGCGCTGCGTGCGCTGGGTTGACCGTCACCGTCTGCCGTGTGCAGGTGGCAGTGATCCCGGCAGTGGTGCTGGAGGATCTGGGGGTGACACAGCTCCTGGCAGTGCAGACCTGTGCTGTGGTTGGTTGTTTCTCCTGCCAAAATTCGATGTTGGTGCTGGTGCTGTGTGTTTACTGGCGGCTCAGTGGCCTTTGTGCCAGGAGGCCAGCACTCTCCCTGCCCGGGGAAGGCAGTGGGGCTCCCCGTTACCAGGGTTTGACTTAGCCCACGCGTTGGCGGTCACGGCTGGGGCTGCTTCCTGCGCCCGCAGAGGGGTGAGTTGCAGCAGCGTCTTGAAGTCGTTTTGCTTCCTGGTGCCTTCCCAGAAGCTGCAGGCTGAGAGTTGGTAGGACATGAGACTTCTGAAGGCACTGCCAGCTTTAGCGTTGTCCGAGCCTGACAGGACGCAGGCTGC
>WHYT01017503.1:96149-190177 GCA_009806455.1 Tetrax tetrax
GGGGCAGTGGGGTTGGGCGTGGAGTGGGAGGGAGGTGCGGAGAGAAGCGCGGGAAGGATCTGGCCCTGAGCATGGGGTCAGATTTGCATGGAGGGGCCGTGCCCCAGGTGGGCAGGGGCTTAAAAGGGAGTTGGGGTCCGTGAAAGCGCCCCATCGGCGTAGGGACGTGGAGCTGGTGGGATCGCGCCATGGCCTGGGCTCCTCTCCTCCTCGCGGTGCTCGTCCACAGCTCAGGTGCCCTGCAGAGACTCGTGTCCGGCCGGGACCCGTGGGCACAGGGGTTCCGTCCTGCTGGCTGGGGAGGGCTGTGCTGGTGGGGCACTGGCTGACCCCCAACTTCTCCCCTCTCTCCTCTCCCTCTGCAGGTTCCCTGGTCCAGGCAGCGCTGACTCAGCCGCCCTCGGTGTCAGAGGACCTGGGAAAAACCGTCAAGATCACCTGCTCCGGGCTTTACAGCAGCAGCTATGTTGGCTGGTACCAGCAGAAGGTGCCTGGCACTGCCCCTGTCACTGTGATCTACAAGGACAACCAGAGACCCTCGGGCATCCCTTCGCGATTCTCCGGCTCCAAGTCTGGCACCACGGGCACGTTAACCATCAGTGGGGTCCAAGCCGAGGACGAGGCTGTCTATTACTGTGGTGGCTACGACGGCAGCAATTATGTTCCCACAGTGACACAGAGCAATGGGGAAGTGATACAAAAACCTCCCGCCATCACAAGGGCCAGTTATGTGTGTCTGCTGTCCCCGTTTGATGGTGGGGCAGGTCCCGGCCATGGCCCTGCCCTTGCTGCCCTGTGCTGCAGACGGCTGTGCCTGGTGTCCCAGCTCAGCCATCCCTTACAGCCCCCGGTCTGTGCCCGTCCCCTGTCATTTGGGGAGGGGATCATACCCAGCAGCCCTATCCCTGCTGCTCTCCGAGTTACCCCTGTGCTCCCTGCCCTCCTCCCAGCCCAGCTGCTCCAGGAGCCCCTGGAGCACTATTGATTTTAGCCCATAATGGAAGTGGTTTCTGGGGACAGATGTTTGCACAAGCAGTTTCAGGACAGTTTATGCTGTAAGGCTGCCTGGCACATCCTACTTCCCTACTTTCCCTTCTTGTTTGCTTCCAGGCATGATCGGGTAAGCCACGCCGCAGCAGCAGAGAATCCCTGGCATTGCCTCCGCTGCTCAGCCCCAGTGGCTGGGACACAGCAGTCATGCATCACCTCCCCAGTGTCCCCTCAGGACTAGCACCCTGTCACCTGCCCCTGCTCCTGCCGAGGCCACATGTCAGGCAGATGCTGAAGGGCCAACATCCCTGGTACATCCAGCACAGCATCAGTCCTCCTCCCTGCCCCTCCAAGGAGAAGAGCTGGACTCTCGAGCTCAATGTTGTCCCCCTTTATTGTCCTCCCCTAAAATGGAACCAAAACCCCATCAAAGTCTGAGAAATGTTCAGAAACTGGTCATCTACAATAGATGGCATCGGCTTCAGCTAAACACATAGAAAAGTTCAGTGATTTTTGTTGTGCTAGTTTCAGCCTTTGCACCAGTGCATAAGTCTACCCCAAGGAAAACCAAACCTCTGAAACAGAAAGTGCCTCAAACCACAAAATCTTTGAAGCACCGTTTACTTTCTAGTGACTCAGGAGTTTCACTGACTCTGCCTCTTTCTGTAACCACTTGCACAAACCACAGCATTTGCATATTTTCGAGTTCAATTTCGGCCGCTGCTATTGAAATACAGCACTCCAAGAGCTTCTTTGCTCTGAGCCCAGCACCCTGTGCCCTGTGAGATTGGTGCTGTGCTGGGAAAACACTTTACCGAGCAGCAGTCAGGCTTTCCCCGGGGAATTTAAAGTCCCTCAGTCTTGGCTGAAACCCACTCTGGCTCAGTCCTGCCTTGGCTATTGCTGCTGTGTGTAGGCATCTGCATCCCTTCCATGCTTTTCTCTACTACTCCCAACTCTTCCTCTCTACCAGCAGCCTCCAACCCCCTTTGCATGCCCTGGCCCTTGGCAGGTGCTCCCGGGAGCCCACCCCCGAGGGCTGCTGCTCCGCGGGGCTGTGTAGGCAGGGGCTGGCAGCAGCCGCAGCCCGGGGGATGCAGGATGGGGCAGGGTGGCTCTGTGGGAAGCCGAGTTCCTGGGTGGGCAGTGGGTATCGGTGGGTGCTTGGAGCAAACCTGCAGGTCTCTGCGGTCTCCCTGTCTCCTATGCAAAGGAAATATGTCTGCCGTGTCCGTACTGCTCCTCCCTGCTGCTCCAGAGCTGGCTCAGCTGGTGGGGCAGCACCGTCCTCTGCCCCCGTGCCTTGGGAAGCAGCCGCCGCCTCAGCAGAACCTGGTGAGCTGGCTTTAGGTGCTCCGCTGGCGACATCCAGCTCAGCTTCTGAAGGCAGGAGGGTGCTACCCATGCTCGGCATGTCTCTGGCATCTTCACACCACCCAACCGAGAGAGGACTGCTGCAGAGAAGAGCTGTGGTGCTCAGGGGGGGGTGAAGCTGGACCTGGTGAGCTGCCACCCCCTCCCCAGAGACAGGATGGGACTGGTCGCAAGGCCACCAAAGACAGACTGGCCCAAACTGGGGAGGGCACCTTCACTAAAACTTGTGAGTCAGCAAGCATTTTATGTGGGGGTGTGTGTTTGGAGGAGGATTGACATGTGCTTTCGGCCAAGACCTTGGCCAACAGTGGCACAGCTGCTGGATATCCCTTGGGAGAGATGGGCTGGGGGGAGGATGCACAAATACCACCCGCACTCCCTCGTCCCCAGCAAACAGCACTGCACAACCTGCGTCAGTGCCTGGCAGCCCGGCTGCCTCCCCGCCACGCTCACAGGGCACTGGGGCCACTGGCTGGCTGCAAGCAGCTGCCTGGACTCCTTCTGCACAGCAACGTGTCCCTGCGTTTATTTCTTGGGCGGTGGGACCCAGCAGACCATTCTCAGTAAGTCGCTCTGATGCTCACACATCAGGGCTGTATGGGCTCTTCCTGGGGTTTGGGGAGGGGGTTTGTGTTTATTTTTCTTTCTTCAGCTTCTCCATTTGGTTGTAGTAGCGTGTCCTCTGTCTGTCTTATTGCACTGAAACAAATTCATGTGCCTTTCCTTGACAAGAGAAAACAATGTTTTACGGACTAATTGGGCCCATAATTGGGCTAATTGGGTCCAATGTTGCAAGACATTTTTGGTCCTTTCAAACCTGCAGACCCTCTACCCATCCCGTGGGTCTCATTCAACTTGTCTGAGTGCAGGAGTTACTGTGTAAAAGTATATCTGTGTATCTGCCAGGCAGCCAGATTTTGTTGGAGTTTAGGAAACAGAAATTTCTGAATGTTTCGCTTTCTCCTAAGGAGAAGCCCCAGGTGTGCTCTGTGGTGCCATGAGGAACCATACAGGGGGCTGAAATGGAAGGGCTTCAAGTCTGAGCAGGCAGAGGGCTTGCTGGCTGAGGGCACTTCCCTCCAGGGCCAGTCCAAGGGCTGCCACTAGCCCTGAGTATTGCCCCGGAGAGCAGGGCCAGGCTGCGGGGTAGCAGGTTGAGGCAAGGTGCTGCCTGTCCTGCCTTAGGGGCACCCAAAGCCTCCACCAGCCCTTCCACACCTGGGATTAATGTCCCCACACCACAAGCAGGGACATGGGCTTGCAATGAGCACAAGGCGCATGGTACTGGATAGCAGTGGGGCCCTGGAGCCGCTGACGATGCATCCACAGCTCCAGAGAGCATGGCCTCTGCGGTCCGTGCGGGATGGTGGGGCCAAGGCCACCCATTTTCCCATGGCTTCTCTAGCAAGGACACACAGTTGTCCCCATATGGCTGTTCTGCTGCTCCTGCCCTGCCACATCCACTGGGGCACATCCAGCACTGTGCATCCAGCTCCTATGTCCATCGGGACACCTCCATCCCATCACTCTCATCCTGCTATGTCCATCGGGACACCTCCATCCCATCATCTTCATCCTGCTGCATCCACTGGGACACCTCCATCCCATCATCCTCATCCTGCTATGTCCATCAGGACACCTCCATCCCATCATCTTCATCTTGCTGCATCCATTGGGAGCCCTCCATCCCATCACCTTCATCCTGCTGCATCCATTGGGACATCTCCATCCTATGACCTCCATCCTCCTGTATCCATCAGGGCATCTCCATCCTACGACCTCCATTCTGCCACATCCACGGGGCCCAGGACTGCTCTTGCCGTAGGGCAGGAGGTTTTTGCATGGCCCTGTATCACTGTGTGGTGTATTCGGGGCCGGGACCCTGTTGACCGTCGGAGGTGAGTCGCCGCCTTCCTCTCGGTCTTTCCTTCCCCACCACGAAATTGTGACATTTTGTCGATTGTCAATTTGGGGATTTTTTCTCGGACTTGGCGCTGGGCTGGGGTCTGCCGCCGTTTCGGGGACAGGCATTAGGTGCGGCGTTGTGGACTGGGTGTTGTCCCTACGGACTCGGAGGGCTCTGGTGCCTGCCACAGAGAATTGGAGGATATTTTCTTAGTTGAAAAATCTTAAAATTTGGCCAGGAAATGTGTCTGAAGTCTCAGGGACCCTATTTAGAAGCTCAGGTTGAAGTCTCTAAGAAAGACAATTTTTGTCATTTTTAAAGAAATTAGTCATTTGTCTAAGATCTAAGGTCTGAGTCCTTGACTCTTAGTCCCGAGGACAAAGTCTGTCACCCTTGGTGAGGAGCGGGGTCCCGCGGCTGAGGGCGCGGGCGATGCGAAATGGCAGCCCGTCCTTGGTGTAAGCGGGCTGAAGTCGTGTTAAAACGGCACGTCTCTGCGATCTTAACCGAAAGTTTTCAGGGGTACCTTAAAGAGTCTGTTGTCTGGGTAAGTTGTGTCAAAAATGGAGATGATTGTGTTGAAAATGCTGCTGGGAACATAATTTGTCTGTCTTTGTCATTTTAAAAGTTATTTGGCCAAAAATCCCAATCTGATCCAAATTACTAGGGGTGTAAAATTGAGAAAAACGTAATTTGCCAATTTCTTCAGCAGAAAATGGCGAAGTCCTCCTGTTTTTTCAATAGAGATAGAGACAGAGATAGAGATAGAGACCTTGTGCATTTGAGGAGGCAGCAGAAAGACCTCAGAAAGACCAAATACCTTTTTTTTTAATCTTCCTTTGGGTGAGTCTTCGTTGTACTTTTTCTGAGGCAAGTCTGAAAGTGTTAGAAAGCAGAACTGGGCAGAAAACAGGACGGTTTGTCTTTGAAATTTTGATTTAAAAAAAAGAAAATGCCTTGTAAAAGGCAAGAAATGGGTTTATGGCAACTAATCTAAGATTTATATATGTATTATATATATTCATATAATATATATATGTGTTATATATATGAATATATATAACGTATATGAAAAATATACGTATTATATATGTGTATTATATAAATGATATATAATTATACATATATTTATAGAACAATATATACTACATATATATGTAGTATATTATATATTTTATATATGTAATATATAATATACATAATTATGTATATTAGCTTTATATATTAATATCTATCATATATCATGTGCATATGCACATATCGTGTGTATATATAACATATATACAAGTATATATGGAATGTATGTATATAAACATATACACACATATTGTGTATGTGTGTGTGTGTGTATATATATATAAATATATATAAAAATATATATATATAGAGAGAGAGGGGTATCCTGACTCTAAAGACATTAGAGCTGTAACAGATGGACTCTCAGCTGTGGGGAAGTGCCAGGGCTGTGGCGGGGCACAGGGCCCCCCTGACCCCGCGCCGCTCTCTGTCCCCTCGCAGGCCAGCCCAAGGTCCAGCCCACCGTCCACCTCTTCCCGCCGTCCTCCGAGGAGCTCTCCTCACAGAACAAGGCCACCCTGGTATGTCTGCTGGAGGGCTTCTACCCGGGTGCTGCCCGGGTGACCTGGCTGGCCGATGACCAGACGCTGACCAGCGGCGTGGAGACCAGCCAGCCGCAGCAGCAGAGCAACAGCAAGTACATGGCCAGCAGCTACCTGACGCTGAGTGCCTCCGAGTGGAAGAAGTACAACAACTACGTCTGCAAGGTCACGCACGAGGCCGGCGACGTGCAGAAGAGTCTGAAGAGAACCGAGTGCTCCTAACGGCGCAGGGACCTCCCCGCGCCCGGCACCCCCTCCCTCCGCCCCGCTGCTCTGGGCAGCGGCTTAGCCCCCGCCGCAGATGTCTCTCCCCATGTCCCCCTGTCCACTTCTCCTGTCCCCCCACCCTGAGTGTCACACGAATAAACACCGACACTGAACTAGCGCTGGCTCAGCATCCCTGCCTCTGTGTCCTTCCAACGCGCCCGCTACCCCCGCGCCGCCCACCATTGCCCCAGTGGCACCAGTATGGAGGAGGGTGGGATGGGAACACACGTGCACATCCACACGCACACACACATGTATTGTGGGGGGCTTCCTGCAGCTGTTGCTCACCCTCAGGGACCCCATTGAACCCCCTGGCACCACCAAAAGCAGGGGATGAGTACGTGGGGGCAGCAGCCTGGTCTAAGCCCCCATGCCAGCAGTGAGCACGTGGCCACGGCTGTGCCGCCCTTGTCCCTCGCCACTGGCCTCTGGGTGCCAAGTCCCTTGCAGGGACATGTGGCTCATGGTGGAGCTACACCAGCCATGTCCCTTCGCTGGCCAGCCCTGGCTCTGGCCTCAAGTCCTCAGTCACCCCCATGTCCCCCGGGACAGGAGTGCGGGTGTAACGGCCGGGGTGTGCACATGCGCCAATCCGTCCCTTGCACCTTGTGCCACAGCAGCCTGTCCCCCTGCGTGCCACATGCCCCATCCCTGTCCCCGGCACAGCCCCGGGGAGGTGTCCCTGCAGCCCTGCACACAGAGCAGGTCACAGCCACGGCTGTGCTGAGAGCGCCAGTGCTCAGCTGCTGTTACCCCGTCAGAGATTCTAGGAGCCACCCCAGGGACGGGCACCCGGCCACGCTGTGTGCAGTTCTAGGGGAACCCCACCCTTTTGCTATAGAATCACTGAATGGTTTGGGTTGGAAGGGACCTTTAAAGCCCATCCAGTCCAACCCCCCTGCAAGGAGCAGGGACATCCCCGACCAGAGCAGGTTGCTCAGAGCCTCATCCAACCTGGCCTGGAATGTTTCCAGGGATGGGGCATCCACCACCTCTCTGGGCAACCTGGGCTAGTGTTCCACCACCCTCAGTGTAAAAAGTTTCTTCCTTACATCTAGTCTAAATCTGTTCGCTTTTGGTTTAAAACCATTACCTCTTGTCCTGTTGCAACAGGCCCTGCTAAAAAGTTTCTCCCCAGAGCCCTCTCTTCTCCAGGCTGAACTACCCCAGCGCTCTCAGCCTGTCCTCACAGCAGAGCTGCTCCAGCCCTCTGATCGTCTTCATGGCCTCCTGTGGACTCCCTCCAACTGGTCCACATCCTTCTGATGTTGCGGGCTCCAGAGCTGGACGCAGTGCTGCATGTAGGGTCTCAGGAGAGGGGAGTAGAGGGGCAGAATCCCCTCCCTCGACCTGCCATGCTTCTTTTGATGCAGCCCAGGATGCGGTTGGCTTTCTGGTAAAGGGTTGGGGGACAGTCCCACGCACCCCCCCTCCCGGGGCTGTGTCGGTGCCCAGCCCCACCAGGCTCTGGGTTGCCACGTGTCCCAGCCAGCCCCTCCTGCGGACGTCTCTCGGGGCACAGGAGGGGTGACCAGACCCTCGGGAGCCTGGCCATGGGGAGTAACCCCCAGTGAGGCGCAGAGGTCAGCCCCACCTGGGGCAGCAACGTCGACCATCCCAGGCACCTGTATGCCCACGACCACCACGGCTCCTCCCTGCCTTCTGCTGTCAATCGTCCCCCCTGTGAAAGCTGGGGGCCAGCCAACACCTTCACTGTGCAACGGGCACTCCCCACGTTGGCAAAGCCCCCAGCTGCCAGCAAGGAGAAAGCACCGCTCTGCGTGGTGCTGCCAGCCATGGGTCCTCTCTGCTGCGTCCGTCCGTCTTGTCCATCCACCCTGGAAAGCGCTGATGGAGCTGCCCATCCTGGCTCTTTAATGCTCTTTTTTACCCAGTTGTTGAGCAACCACTTGAAGAATTCTCAGGAAACGAAGACAAAAATGAAACCAAAAATCTTCTGCCAAACTCAAACTCGACAAGACAAGATCTGAGGGGGCAGCTTCTGCTCTCTGCCTTGCTCTTTGGCAGTCGTCTAAGGGAGCAGAGCTTCCCAGGGAACAAGCACTGCGGCAGCAACCCCGAACTTGCCCGGAAAGCAAGCACCAAAGAGAAACTTTAAGCAGAATTAAGTTTCTTTTACCCATTTCTTGCCCGCATGGACATGCCGGGGTCGGCAGTGATGGCCTGGACACAGCAGTGGTCTTGCCACTGGCAAAAGGAGCCTCGTGTCCCCCAGTGCTGCTGGGGACCTCCCAGTGACAGCAAGACAATGTTTTAGCGTTTCAGAAGACTTTCTTCTGATAGGAAGATGCTGCTAATTTCTCCGATAAGGTGCTTTTCCCAGCCTGGATCTCTGCAGGGTGTGCAGCTCTCCAGCCAGCTCCGGGTCTGCAGTCACACCCACAGTGCCAGCCCAAGCCTGGAGCATCACCCCCCTCCCTGTCCCCGTCCCTCCCCACTGCCGCTGGAGATGGCAACTCCCCACTCCATGCTGTCCCCATGTCCTCAAGCCAAAACCATCCCCCCTGCCCTGCCTGTGTCCCCTGCACCCAGGGGTCACCCAGATAAACAGTGCCACTGAGCTCACGCTGGCTCTGTGTGGATGGCCACGTCTCCTGGACCCCTCAACCCCATTCCTGCGCCAGCGTATTCTCCACGGGCACCAAAATCAGCTTTTGCCGAGCAGCAGGGCTGTTTGTGGCTGCCATTTCTCTCTCGCTGCCTGGTGACCCTGCAGTCCCTGGGGACAGTGGGGTGCTGGGAGGTGCACCGAGTGCCCCAGGCCTCTGCCAGCCTGTCTCCCTGCCCATGCCCCACTGAAGGGGGTCATCCTGGCTGGTGTTCAGCCCCCTGCAGCACAGCTCCACTCTGACTCCCAGCAAAGCCTCACCCCTCGCTGCGCCTGGGGCCACCCCGGGGTGTCCTGCTGAGGGGCTGCTGGGGTTTCCCCGGCTGCACCAGGCTGTTTGTCCTTGCTGGGGGACAGCTTGAGCCTTCCCCAGGCACCCTGAGCAGCCCCAGGGACGCGTGCCAGCCCTGCAGGGACGTGGGCACTGGGCACTGCGCAGTCCTGGCTGGGCACAGGTTGGAGGGGCAGGGGTGGATCTGAGCCCTGGTCTGCCCCGGCCCTCCTTCCCTCCTTCCCTCCTGATTTTTGGCAAGGAGCTGGCAGCAGGGCCTGGACCCCACTGACTCATGCTCCAAGATTACTTCATTGGCTTTTTTCTGGTTTTATTGTGATTTTACTCTGGCTTTGTCCTGCTCCCTAGCCAAGCAAGGGAGATCCTGTACGGCACAGCCCCGTGCATGGGGCAAAGCCCCTTCCCATTGCAATGGAGGCAATCCCAGTGCTCCTGCCCATGTATGGGGTGACAGGCTCAGGCTTTTCCCAGGAAACCCCATCCCCAGGGAGCAAACCCATGCCCAGGTCGGATCACGGCTGGGCTTCCCTGGGCTGCTGCTGGCCCCAGGAAGGAGCCAGCAGCGGGATGGATGCTCAGCCAGCATCGCAGCAGGGGAAGGAAGGAAGGAACGGCGATGGAGGCATCGTCCTGCTGTTTCAAGACGAGCTCCTCTAAGACACAATTTCCCGGGCAGAGAGAGCCCGCAGCAGCAGAGAGCTGGCAGGGTTGGTCCTGGGGGTCCCAGAAACGTCATCAGCTCCTCCATCCTGGTGCTGAGCCCCTTCCCACAGGCAGGAGAGGTTATTCTCCAGCAAACTCTTGCCCGCGGCATCCTCATCCCTGACCTCGTGGGGCTGCTGGGGCTTTCACCAGGGAGAGCAGCTGCCTGGGTTCCTGCCAGCCAAAAATGCCCCAAGGACTGAGACCTGCTGCCAAGAAGGAAGCTCGTGTTCTTTTTCCACTGAGAAAGCTGAAGCCTCAGCAGTTCTTGACTCCAGTAGTTGGTAAATCAGGCCCTTGAGCAGTGGTTGAGGCTGGAGTGATGATGGGATAACACAGGAGCACCCATCCCAGCCGTGCTGCCAGTTTTACCCTGCTAAATGACACACTTTGGGGGGGTGGCTGGCAAGTAGAGGGACAACAGGGCAACGTTTTCTTGGGGCTTGAAACCCCTCTCGATGTCCCATGGGTACAGCCTGTCCCTCTGATTCAGGACATTGCACTGGCTTTGCACGGGCTTGGTTTGGGGCAGGTCCTGCCGGGCCGTGAGCTGGGGGTCTCAGCACAGGGGAGTCTCCAACTCCAGGGGCAGGAAACTTCACTAATTATTGATTAAAATATTTTGCTAAACCCTTTCCTTAAGCAACAACTGGCAAAGAAAAAAACCTGCTGAATTATAGATCAGCAGCCCTGGCTTCCCCAGGGCACCACGCTCCCCTGCCACCCGCAGCACGGCGAATTTCCAGCCAGTTTTACCCACAACAAGCCCTTCAGTGGTGCTGCAGAGGCATCACCGGGAATCACACTGGAATACAGGGCCTGATCCGGGCCCCGAAGGGGAGGGAAGCGGTGCCTGGGAAGAACAGGCCGGTCCCGCTCCCGCAGCCGCCCTTGGTGGGGTTTTCTGGTGGGCAAATGTGCTGAGCGAAACTCAAACCTGCGCCGCTCCTCAGCTGCAGCTCTCGCTCTCGCTCTGCCATCTCCTGCACTGTAACTTTAAACAGTCTTTCTTTTTTTCCATTTTCCCAGCTCATCATTAATTTTAAAATGAGAGAGATCTAATTTAGTAAATGAGATACTGTAGGAAAGCTTTAATTAGCCACAGAGAGAGGCGACGTGTCCCGCGGCGGGGTCGGTGCCTGGCGGGAGCTGCGCTCGCAGGCTGAGGCTGGCAGGCGAGGGCTTAGCAAGGCCTGCGAGGGGGTTTAACAAATGCTGGGGGGTAGAGGCTTTGCATTTGGAGAGTGAGACCAGAGGGAGGGATGTGGGGACGGAGGCAGACGGGTGTGGGGGCATGGGAGGTCTTGCTACCCATGCCCCAAAATACTCCCCTAGCCCTGGAGGGCAATGCCCTGCTCTGGTCCCCAAACCCCTGTGGCCATGCCCTTGGGGGTGACCATGCTGGACCCTCTCTGCAGAGGTCACGTCCAGCCAGGTTTGTCCCCTCGAAACCAGCCCGAGCTTGCCCTTTTCTTATTGCACATCACTCGGTGATTTCCCCAGGCCACGGCGAGCCCCAGCGTCTCATGCCAGGAGGATTTAGGGGCTCCCTGTGCAGACACGTGGCAGGAGCAGAGCGAGTGCACCTGGGGCTGACGAAACCCCTCGTCTGGAGGGACACAGGCGACGTGGCTCAGGCAGAGGGGACCAGGGCGTCCCGCCTACCCTCCCCGCCGCAGCTGCGGCCGCCCAAACAGCCGCCGTTCCTGGAGACAGCAGGGCTGAAACTCGAAAGCAAGAGCAGGGGCCCAGAATAGCCCCAGCCCGGGGGGGGATTGGGCCAGACCCCGCTGGGGCGGCTGCAGGAGGATGGCATGAGTTCTCCCGCCTCGGCCAGGCCAAGCTGGCGCGATACCTGGCAGCCTCTGCCCTGCCTGAGCCCCCGAGCACATGGAGGGGCGGCTGGTGGGTCCTGCACCCCGTCCCATCATCCTCCCGCTCACGCAGCCGCCTTCGCCAAGGGGTTTGGGGAAAGGCTGTGCAGCGCTCCGGTTGTGCCACGCCAGCACTGGCCCCCCCCGACCCCCACAACCGGTACCGCCACGCAGCTGTGCGGCCACGGGGCATCCCCCAGCTAAATTTACTCCTCGCCTGCTACAATCTCCAATCAGAAACTCGAACGGGGGGGCCAAAAAAAGGAAGCGAAACCGTCTCCAGTGGGTGCTGACGTGTGAAGGCGGGTGCCACGCGGACAAGCACCAAGTCGGCTCAGCCCCAAGATGGTTTGCCCCTGCCTCTCGCCAGGCTGTCACCTCACGGGGCCATCAGCCCCCTCAGAGGGGGAACAGGTTTTGGGGCAGCCCACCCAGCAGGGTGGGTGGTGGTGGGGGACCAGGGACCCCCTAGGAGCTGGTGCCAAGGCTGACAGGGCTGCGTGCCCGTACCAGGGCACATGTCCCCAGCCTGGGGTCACCCCTCCTGTCTCCCAGAGGGTCCCCGGCAAGGCCCTCCGCAGGGGGGTCTCGCCTGGCAGAGTGGTCCCTGCCCCAGGGTGGGGTGTCCCAGCTGCACACACATGCAAACATGTGTACACAGACGTGCATGCACACAGTTGCACATGTATGCACAAACACACACACACACAGAGCCCCACCAGTGATCCCAGTGCATCCAGCCCCCCTAGCTGGGCACCACTGACCCCACACACACAGGCTGGGGGCCAGGGCTGACCCTGATGGTGCTCATATTGTGGCCTTGTCCCCATGTGCCTCCTGCTGCTGCTCCACTGCTGGGCCACCTCAAACCCTCTCTCATTAATTGAATTAAAATAATCAGTCACCGCCAGGCAGCCCCTGAGCTGGGCTGGTCCCTCAGTCCCACCTGCCATGAGACGCACAGGGCAGCCTCCAGACTCCAACAACATGGGGTAGATTTCCCCAAATCTAGGAAATAAAATATAGCTTATGAATGAATAAAACATGGGTTATAAGTTACAAAATGCTGCTTAATGAATCACACACACCCCCAGGCAGCCCTGGGTCAGAGGCCCAGCTGGGGACAGCCGCGCAGTCCAGGGCGGGGGTTTATCGCCCTGCAATTGAAAGGGAATTAAATGAAATAAATAAATGTTTGAGGCTGGCGTGGCCGAAAGCACAACCCAAGCAATCAAGCCTGCTTGTGAAAACGAGAGTATTTGCATAGCTCTGTCAAAACAGCAACCGCCACGGCACGCAGCTGGCAGCCGGCGGGAAGGCACCGGGAGGGGCGACCGGACCCCTCTCTGGGGGTTTGTTTGGATGTGTAAAACCCTGGGCACAGCCTGGGGAGAGGCAAACAGCCCCAAAGATAAATGCCCGGGCTTGTAAACAGGTTGTAAACAAGCCGAGCCGACTCAAAAACAAACACCTTTCAGCTGCTTCAAAATATTTATGGTCTCAAGTTTAGTGCGTGATAATAAAATAAAACTCCCAGTAGAGCTTCAGCCCTGGTCTGGGGACCAAGCAAACCCTTGTTTTCTGCTCAGATTTGGCGTAAACAGCCCCGTCTCCCCCAGCAGGTGTGCTGATGGAGAGGTTGTATCACAGGGCTGCTACTGCCCATCTAGAGAAACACAGTCGGTAAGTTTCAGCCCTTGTTAGGACTCCCGGGTTGGGATTTTTTAGCTTAATGTTAAGAAATGTGCAGGTAGGGAACGCTGGTGGCAGGGTGATGGCAAGGCAGTGGTGGCTGATGGGTGCGATGGAGATGGCCGCCGCGGTCCTCAGCGGGCCCTCGGGAGGGAACAGAAGAGTTCGGCTCTTAGTTAGGGAGGACTTCAAGCCAAATTTGGTTTTCTCCCCCTCCATGGCCTGCTGGGGTGAGTGGTGCCAGCGCCACAGCTCACACACTCAGCACGGGGTGGGGGGGCTGGAGGGGAACATGAGGTGCACCGCGGAGCTGATCCCACACCCGGCCAGTGCCACCCTCACCAGCAGCGTCCCCACGCTGAGCAAACGCCGCCGGCCCCAACCGCAGCACAGCCCCAGCCCTTTCCCCTGCCGCTGCGGCCACAACAGGGGAAGAACACGAGGTTTAACAGTTTCTGCCATGTTTTGGGCACTTTTGGCCAGGCATCCTGGGCCTGCCATCGGCAGGGGGGTGCCGACGCACATCGCTGGCCCCCAGCTGAGGCGGTGCTCTCCCCGGGCAGCTGTGCCGACCGCAGCCCCGCTGCTCGGGAACCGTCTTTGCTAAAATTACAGCCTGGCCGAAAACAAGAGCCCGCTTCAGCCAAACACCAGCTGGGAGCCAGGAATAGCCCCAGCCCCAGCACGCACGGCTTCCTCGGCACAAACTTTCCAGCACGTGGCACCCAGAGCGGGAAAAGCCATTTTTTGGCCCCATTTCAGCAATGTCTTTTGGGTGGGGTGGGGGGTCTAGGTCCTTTTCCCGGGCAGTCCAGCATTCCCAATGGGAGGCACAGCACCTCCCAAAATGTGGGGTCCCAGCAGGCTGCAGAGTGTGTGCCCAGCCCTCGGGGTGGTTTTGCTTTTTGGGGCCTCAGCTGCCAGGCCCTGCGTGGTGCCACCACCATCCCATGTCAGGACATCGCAGCCAGCTGGGATGGATCCCCATCCCCTGAGCACAGAGGTGTCTGCTCCCAGGGCCCCTGCCAAGCGTTTTGGTCCTGTGCCCCTCAGATCCTGGCCTGGTACTGGAGTGAACTGGGGGGCTGCAGCCATTTGGGGCTCACCGTGGCCAACCAGGTCCTGCCATGCTTTTGCCAGCTGGGCCTGTGACCACCCTGGGCTGGAGCTGGGCACATTCGTGGGGCAGCTGCCCCACAGCCTGCGGGTGTGAGGGGCTAGGACATGCTGTGGGGCAAGGGGCATGGGAGGGTGACTGGGAACAGGGGGAATGGCAACACATGGAAGGACACAGGGGCACAGATAGCATGGAGGGTGTGGGGGAACATGAGGGGCATAGTGGACAGGATGGGACACAGGAGGAAAGAGAGGGCACAATGGAGAGGAAATGGGGGGACAGAAGCAGCATGAGGAATATGGGGCAGCAGGGGGACACAGGTGGCAGTAGGATGGTGACAGGAGTGGCAGTGGGAGCAGGGAGATGTCAGTGGCAGTGCACGCAGACAGGGGTGGCAGTGGGAGCAGGGGGACAGAGGTGTCAGTGGGAGGACAGGGGTCCATGGCAGGACAGGGGTCTGTGAGGACAGGGGTCTGTGAGGACAGGGGAGGACAGGGGAACAGGGGTCCACGGGGAAAGGGGTGACAGCGGGAGCAGGGGGACGGGGTGCACAGGGACAGGGGTGGCAGTAGCAGCCAGGGGACAGCATCTGTGGGGACAGGTGTGGCAATGGGAGCAGGAGGACAGGGGTGGCCATAGGAGCAGGGGGCTATGGATGTCAGTGACATGGGTACAGAGGTGTCAGTGACATAGGGAGAGGGGTCCGTGGGGAGAGGGGTGGCAGCAGGAGCAGGGGGACAGGGGGCCATGTGGACATGGGTGACAGTGGGAGCATGGGGACTGGGGTGCACAGAGACAGAGGTGTCAGTGTGACAGGGGACACGGGTGTCAGTGGGAGCAGGGGGACAGGGGTCCACAGAGACAGAGGTGTCAGTGGGACAGGGGCCACAGGTGGCAGTGGGAGCAGGGGGACAGGGATGCACGGGGACACGGGTGTCGTTGGGACAGGGGGACACGGGTGTCGTTGGGACAGTGGACGCGGGTGTCGGTGGGACAGGGGACGCGGGTGTCGGTGGGACAGGGGACGCGGGTGACGGCGGCACGGGGACCGGCGCGCGCGGGTGCCCGTGGCCGGGAGGCGGGCGCCCCCTGGCGGTCGCTGCGTCCCTCCGCGCCCCGCTCGGCCACGCACCCCCGGCGCCCCCGCGTGTCCCCCGTGGCGGCGGAGCGGCGCTGGGCCGCGGGCTTGGCCCGGCCCGGGGGCGGGGGGGGTCAACCTGGGCGCGGTGGGACGGGAAGGGTCTGCGGGGGGACACGGGTGGGGACACGGGGCCAGCCTGAGCCCCCGAGGCAGTGGCACCCGTGGGGATGCGGGGCGAGCGTGGCCCCATGCCATCTGGCTCTCCCTGGCCTGACCCCCAGCACGGCAGTGGCAGGGGGCCAGGGCCGTCACCCGCACTAACGAGGTCTCTTACAAAGGTCAGCGTGTGGGCCCTGGGCACAGCTGCCAACGCCAGCCGGCACCAGCCGGAATCACCGGGCTGGGCAATGGCCATCACCAGCACACAACTGGGTCCCTTCCCTTCGGCTGGGTCCCTTCCCCACCAGGAGATGCCTCTTCCCCACCGCAGGCTTCAAAGGGAGCCCCAGCCTCTTGCCAGGAGGATGCTCAGGCCCCCTGCATCCCTACCGCAGCAGCCACCCCTTGGGCTAGAGCCGTGTGCTGGCAGCTGTTTCCCCCCCCGAAATGATGAAAACCTCAAGTCAACACACACTGCTCCCAGATAAGGCCCTGTGCCCTTACGCCCGTAACTCAGGAGGAGACGGGAACGTGCCTGGAGGTTCACCACATCAATTATGAACCACCCCGACTCGTCCTGGCCCCGGCTCTGCGCCTGCCTCGCTGGGCAGCACAGGAGCAGCGCCGGTGGCTGCAGCTATTTCTGCCAGCCTAAAATTAGCTCCGTGGAAAGAGCCATGGGTTCCCTGGGCCCTGCCCCAGCGCGCTAAGGGGTGCTGGGCCCTGGGGACAGCCCTGTCCCCCCATCAGCCAGTCCCAACCCTGGGGAAAGCAAGGACGGCGTCTGCAAGGGCCCTGAGCCACATGCAGGGCCAGGACTTGGCCCTGGGGATTTACTGCACGGGGAGGGAACGGGAGCCTCCCACCCACTTGTGCAGCCACGCACGGGGCCAGCATCCCCGAGTGGCACCCAGCCACCATCCCCCACTGACCCCACACCTCCCTGCCAAGCACCCTGCCCCAGCAACGCCGAAGGGACACAGAGCCAACGAGGCAGCGACCCGCAACCACCGGCGAGGACCTCAGCTTTATTCCAGCCCTCCAGCACCCCTTCCTGGCGCTCCCACCGCCTGGCTGCAGGGCGGCTCCGAGCTTGCGGAGATTCACCTCTGCAGAGCGCCAGGTTTGCAAAATCTTCACCCAGCTAAGGTCTCGAGGTGCTTTTTTTGTTTGATTTTTTTTTTTTTTTCCCGTTTACCCGTGAACCAGACGTGTTGCCTCCCTGCCACTATTGCGGTGGGGCGATGCTCACGTGGAGATGGTGAAGCCCCTACGGGGCTGGTGAGACGGGGCCGAGCAGGGTGAAGAGGAGCAGGGGGCAGAGGAGGTGGCAGTGGTCCCCACACCGGGACCCGCCGCTGGCCGTGGCCGCCCTGGAGGCGAAGACCTTCCGGCTGCGGAGGGGCTGCGGCGGGCGGAAGTTGTCGGTCATTTTTAGGAGCGTGGAGCCAGTGGCCGGGAAGTGGAGGGTGCTGACGAACGCCTGTAGCTGTGCAGAGGGAGGGGTAGGGGTGGGCAGCCGCTTCACGAGGAACCCCAACCCCCCACCCTGCCCCCCAGCTGATGGCACAGAACCCATAGCACACCCCTGCAGCAACGGGCATCCTTCCCACCACCCCTCTCCGCTCTCCCGAAACCAGTCCCGGAGGGTGAGTACAGGGGCCAGGCCCTTCCAGCGGTCAGCTCGTGAGTTCTAGAGGAGCTGATTGCGTTCCACTGCCTGTGCTGAGCACTTACAGAGCAGCCAGCCCGTGACACCCTCAAGGAAATACGTCTGCTGAGATGCTTGGGCAGCAGAGGAGAACGCACTCCATCCATCCATCCATCCATCCACCCATCTCCTTGGAGCCCCTTCTGAGCTCCAACGGGTTTGCTGCCGCTTCGCTTTCTGAATACTGGGGCTGGGTGGGAGAGCGCAATGGGATTTCTCCCTGCTGGCACATGGCCACAGCTCCGTTACTTAACCCTCGTAACAGTAATTAATGACCAGGTTGCCGGGAGCATTATTACACAGATGACTTTCCCTGTGCTCTTGCTTAGGGGTCAGGAAGGGCAAGGACAGGGGCTGCCCCGGGGGGTGCAGCCCTTTCGGGTGCCGGAGCGTGGGGCTGCGCACACCAGTACCTGCTCCCGGCCGATCTCCACCGGCTCCTCGAAGACGGTCCAGACGACGACCTCGCTGCAGTCGGGGGTGGTGAGGGAGCCCTGGTAGCGGTAGTACCCAGAGAGCCGGCCGGCGCGCGGCAGCAGCGTGCTCAGGCGGAAGGTGGAGGCCAAATCCACGGAGTCCCCTGCAAGGTGAGACACAGGCACTCAGTCCATCCCGTGCTGGGGACACGGCGGGGACAGCAGGGCCACCCCCATCGGTTTCCCTTCAGCCAGATGGCCCCGTGGACCGAGACGTTCCCCCAGCCCAACCGGCCGGGGTGCACCCCTGCCCTCCTGCACTGGGGTCTGTCCCCTTTCCACCCCTGCCCCTTGAGGAGGTGACTCACCAGCGTGGGAGACGTTCCTCAGCCCCGCCACGATAGTGTTGTAGTTGGTGTTAGGGGTTTCGGAGACCTGCGGAAGAGGAGAGCACACGGCTGGGGCAGGGCAGAGCCAGGTCATCCTGCATCGCCCAGCATCCCCAGGCACCTGCTCTTGGGGGTCCCCTCCCCCTGCAGCGTGAGCCCCCGCAGACCCACCTGGAAGAAGAAGCCGAGGACGGCCAGCCCGTTGGGATGCCCCTTGGCCTCTGCCAGCGTCCGGTACTTGACGTTCATGTGGACGATGTGCAGCTGGGGAAAGTGCAGAGGGGCCACACATGGGCAGCTGCCCCCAGCCAACCCCCTGGCAGTGGGGCACTTGCCCACGGATCTCCCCAGCCAGCTGGGGTGGCCGGACACCGAGCCAGCCGCCCCCCAGAAAAGCCCTCCGGTCCCACGGGCGCTTCCACAGGGCAGTCACTCGGAGCATCAAAGCGTTCTAGAGAAGCGAGCATCCTTTGAAGGGGGTGGGGAAGGGGGGCCAGCAGTCCCGGGGCGCTCACCAGCCACAATACATAAATTTTGCTCTCCTCTGGCAGATAATTAATATTTTAGAGGCACAGAGCCTCTTTCACCCAGAAGGACCCCGACACGCTTGGCACAGCACGCTCCTGCTTGCACTCACTGACTCAGCGTGCGGTCCCGGCGGGGTGCAGAGCCCCCAATCCCTGCTGAGTGCCTCCAGCAAGGCAGCTTGGCCCACGCGTGGTAAAGAAAAACCTTGCATCTCACGTCAGCTGCTTTTTAAGCTCCCAGGTGCCCTGCGCAGCGGCTGTCCTTATCCCACCATCAGCACAAGGCTGCGGTGACCGGGGGCATGGCTGACCTCCCGCTGCAGCATCACCCAATGCGGTCACCATGCTTCATGGCAGCCTTGGGACACACCAGCATCGCACCTTCCCATCGCACCGAGCTCTTGGGCCACCCGGAGGGTGCGACGGGTGCCTTTTCTCACCTACCTCCATGGGGAGCTGCTGCCCGTCGAGGGTGTGCTCGGAGCCGTTCCCGGCTGGGCTGCCCCAGTGGAAGTGGAGCTGCAGGGCGCGGTACCTGCCGGGGAGGCCCCCGCTGCTGATGGTGATGTGCTCAGAGGCCGATTCGCTCGCCAGGCTCAGCATCACTGCAAGTGCAGCCGGATGGGATTAGGATGGGGTACACCCGGGGCACACCCGGGCTTGTCCTCCCCAGGCTTCACCCCGGCATGAACGCAAACCCACGGGGCAGGAGCCACCCCACGACCCCACAGCTCAAGGGCAGAGAGCACCTGGGCACGGTGGCAGAGTTGAGCCCCGGCCGGGATGCTACCCAGAGCAGGGAGAACGCCCGGTCACAGCACGTACCCGTGTGCCCGTCGTTGGTCAGCCTCCACTTGCCCGGGGGAGCCTGGTCATAGCCCTCGAAGAGGATGTCCCCAAGGCCACCATCCCGCTGCAGCTGGCGCCTGTCGATGTTCACAGGGGACTGCTTGTCACCGCCGCATGTGGCTTTCAGCTCCTTCCAGTGGCTGGGACCTGCGGTGGAGAAGCAGGGGCACTGTGGGCAGCCACCGAGCCACTGTCACCCACGGGGGGACACAAAGTCGAGGGTGGTCTGGTCCCCAGCCAGCCCTGCTGCCCCTGCCAGCCCTGCCATGCTCGCCTGCGTCCCCACTGCCCTCCTCTCCGACCAACCTCCCTCCCTGTCAATGAGCAGGGGCTCGTGGCAGCCTCATCCATAACGCCACAGGATTTCCTCGTGGGGCCTGGGGCTGTATTTCGCTGGCAGCGACATCCGTCCCTCTGCACTGCCGCTGGTGAAGGGCAGGTTTTCTCCCAGCCCCTTCTGCCTCTCTGCAAACAAACCCCCAGGCTGGGGCTCGCACGGGGCTGGGCAGGGGTTGCTCTGCACAGAGGGAGCAAACTGCCCCACAAGGCACGTGTGAGGGAAGGACAGACAGGAGCCGCTGCGAAGGGGTCAGAGGACGCAAACCCAGAACACACGGTTTGGGTTTTACCACGTTTTAGCCCACCCACACTGGTTTTGTCCAGTTGTGGCAAGCGACAGTGCATCCTGGCCACGCAACTTGTCCTGAGGGTCCAGCGTGACCGCACAATGCCCATCGGCAGCTCCTGGGGTGGGGGGGGGGTCTACAAACTGACAGTGCTGCTTGGGGCCTGCGAGTGGAGGTCTCCACGGCTGCCACCACGGCCAGCCCACACATCCCCTACACATGGCTCAGTGTCCCCATCACCCTGGCACCATCTCTTCTTGCACCGCTCATCGCGGCCCACGGTCATGGGATGTATCCGGCCACCCTGCCGGTCACTGCTCAGGTGCGGCTGTCGTGGCACCCCACTCCTTCGCCCGGAGTGATCCCAGGGCAGCCCAAGCTGCAGGTGCCCAGGTTGGAGGCGTCGGCACCGGGCACTGACGTCGGCTGGGCTGCAGTCCCATCTGGGGAATGGGAGCTCCCCGGTGTCCAGCCCTGTCCACCCAGGGCACCCCCAGTCCCGGGGGAGCTCAGGGCATCCCTGCTCCAGCTCACATTGCGGCTGGGCAGCCTTTGGCTGACCCACACACCATTGCCGCTCGCGTCCCCTACAACCAGAGCCTGAGGGGCCGTTTCCCCAGCAGTCCCCCATGGCTCAGGTCCCTTCCTCTTGGGCAGACAAAACCAGACACAGGCTCACCCTCACCTCCTGCCCCCCATGCTCAGCTCTGTCTCCTTCCCTTCTCCTCTCATTACTCCAGGCAGCTTTTTGCCTGGAAACCCCGGGAGCCGCAGCCTGGCCGTGCCGCTGCCCCATCGGCTCCCAGCACAGTGCTACCAGGCAGCCCCACAAATTACCCGGAGCCTTCATTAAGGAATCGTTCCTCGCAGCCCCGCTGCGGGCACACGGCCGGCTTCATGCTGCCCGAGCTGCCTCCCGCCAGCCCGGCTGCCCTGCCGAAATCTGCACCTCACCCCCGGGCCAAGGAGGTTAAATCACCAGTAATGCCAAGCGTCGGTCCGGCTGGGATAAGCGGAGCGCAGGGATTTACAGCCGACGTGCCACGGTGGCTGGGCATGGGGCGCGTGCCCTGGAGAGCTATAAAACAGCTGGGCCGTAGCGGCTGATTACATGCTCACTAATCCTTAATTAACCTTTTACAAGCTATTTGCATGCTTCGGGGCAAAGTGCCCCTAGTCATTCTCCCCTTCCCTGCCTGCCCAAACCCAGCCGCCCCTCCTCACCCCTCAGTCCCCAATACCTGCACCTTGCTGGGATGTAATTTCCTTCTGGTGAGAGGGGGGAGGCCGACCCTGCCCTGGGAGCACCTGGACCTGGCTGGGGCAAGGGGCTGGGGCTGAGCCGCTCAGGCACTCATCTCCAATCTCTGCACCAGTCAGCTCCTCTGACCATTCCCACCTCAGTGGGTTTGCCCTTCTCCAGGCACGCTCCCCACTGATGCTGCCCAGGGTCCCGTGGGGAGACGTGGGGTCCGAGCCCTGCACTTCCCTGACACCCCCATCCGGCACACAGCACCACTCACCACATTTGGGGTCCTGCGAGTCGTAGCACCACTGGCCTGAGGGAGAGAGGAGAGCTCAGGGCAGCTGGTGGAGACAGGCGCCGGCACCCCAAACCCACCCACAGCCATGCCCAGCCCCCCTGTGGCGAGGGGACCCCTCCTCGCAGCCGGAGGTCCCACCAGCACTCGTGTTCATCCCAGTTATTCTCGGCACTGGTGTTTTCACACCCTCCCTGCCTCCCCCGGCTGCTCCACAGGGAAACCTCCCTCGGCATCGCTCCACTCCGAGGCAGCCAAACCTCGCTGCTTGTGGGGCTCCTTCCCCTGCTGCCGTGGAGCTGCTCCCCCCTTTACCCATTTTGGGCAGCCGAGGCAGCCCCTCACCCCACACCAGATGCCTTACCAGCAGCCCAGGGTGAGTGGGGACCTGGAGGGGGGGCTGCTGCTGCCCTCCCCCAGTGTTTCCCGTGGGTGGGCAGTGTTGGTGGGGGCTGCAGCAGCCAGGGGGTGGCGGCGGGCAGGCCTGCGCCCACGCTGCGGGGACGACGGCTCATCCCAGCACTCAGGGCCACCTCAGCCAGAGCTGCTGAACTCCCACCAGTGCCGCTGCCGGTGCTCAGGGTGCTATGGGGGCCCTGCGCTCAATGCTGGATGCTGGTGCAGGAGATGCAGGGATGCAGAGGGGATGCTGAAGGAATGCTGAGGGGATGCTGAGGAAGCCGAAGCCCAGCTCTCGCTGCCTGCCTGTCAGCCCAGGGCCATCAGCTCTGCGATGGGAGCCAAGGAGTGCACCCCTTCCACCTCAGCTCCCTCTTCCTGCTCCTGGCAGGAGGCACAGAGCCACCCGGTGCTGCCCGGGGCCAGCCTGCACGAGTGGTCCCTGCTGATGGCCAGGGGGCTGTGGCAGCGGGCCGGCTGCAGGCGAGCCGAGCCATGCTCTCGTGCCAGCACGGCCACTTGGACCAGCAGGACACAGGCAGCCCTGCCTGCCTCCACCTGTGCTGCTCGTGGCCCCAGCCCACAGCCCTGCATCCAAACCCTCGCTATGGTGGTAAGGGGGACACCAGCCCCAGAGGAGAGCCAGGAGTGGGACGGCGCAGGACTCGGAGTCCCCAGGGCATGGACCCTGGGCTTTCATCCCTATCCGGGGAGAAGCCGAGCTCCTGGGAAACCCTTGGATCTGTACCCACCAGCCCTCGCCCAACCTCGAGCATCCTCCGGCAGGAGCCAGCGTAGCACTTGCTGCCACCAGCCTGGCCTGGAAACAGGTGAGCACCCCAGCACCTTGGCCCCGGGACAGCAGCGCCGGTTTGCTCAGAGGTTTCATCCTCATTGATGTTTACCACTGGTGCAGGTCTCTGGGGGGCTGAAGCCCAAGCCCCAAATGCCTGAATGCCCACCCATCCCCGAGGGGACCCAGCCTGGACACCTCCTGCCAGGACAGAGCCCCAGGTGTGCTAGGACCTCCTGGAGCCTGCCGAGGACATCCTCCGGCCGGGAGAAGTACGATGGGAGGGCAGGAGATGGCTCCTGGGCCAGACCAGGTCCCCCAGTCCCTGCCTCCAGCCCTGCTGGTGCGGCTGCCCCCAGCACCCCGGCCCCGCATCACCCCCGGAGTGTGGGAAAGGGAAGGGAATAACCGGGGCTGGCACAAGGAGCTCCCCAGCCCCGCACCCTGCCACCTCCCATTGTCTCCCACCATGGGGACCCTCACCCTGCACCCGTTCCCTCCGGCCACCCCAGGTCCCCCCGGGAGGAGGGCAGGCGGGCAGCGCATCTCACCTCCTGCGGCTGCTCGCACGACGAGAGGCAAAGTCAGAAAAGTTATCCCCAGCCCCTGCGTCCCCATGCCGGCGGCAGGGATGGGTGGCAGCGGACGGGCGGCCCCGCCGCGACACCTCGCCCTCCTCCGCAGTGCGCCCGGGCAGGCGGCGAGGCTGGGGCGGGAGGCAGCGCTGCCAGCGCCCAGGCAGCCCAGAGAAATCCTCCGCTCCAGCCTGTGCACTGCTGTTAAATATTCATCACAAGGGCTGAGTTTTTAACTCCTCGGCTGCTAGGAGGGAGCCGGGCAAGGGAGGGGGGAGCGGCCCGGCCCCCAGCCAGTCCCCTCTGCACCGTGCCAGGGCCTGGGATGCCAGCCCAAGGACAAGCGGCAGGGACACGGCAGGAGGGCAAGGGGCTGCAAAGCCTGAGGGTGCAGGACATTCCCCCGCCTGCTCCCCTCCAAGGGGTGAGAGGGTGCCCCCGGTACTGTCCTGCTCTCCGGGGGTTTGGCAGCACCCCCGCGGTGCCCTGTCTCACCCCCCCTCCCCCCCCAATACTGTGCCGTAGGGCTGTCGGTAGGCAGAAGGGGCTGGGGGCACCAACTCTGCCCCAACCCCTCCCCACTTTTTGCAGGTATATGCCGTGGGATGGCGTCTGCCCCCCACCAGCCAGCAGCCGGTCCTGCATCCCCCACGCCGGGAGAGCAGCAGCTCCCATCAGGGACCCGGTCTGGGGCAGGCAGTGCTACGGGGACCCATGGGCCAAATCCAGCTCATCCCTGCAAAGAGGGGGCACATGGCCCCTCGCCAGGCAAAGGCCAGTGGGTGCCCATGGCACCTGAGCCACGGTAGCCACAGCCCCCAGGCTCGGGGCACAAGCTGCCTCTGCGGCTGTGCTGTGGGGGACCCTCAGCCCTGGGGTCACCGAGGAGCAGCACACTGGTGGGGCTGGATTCGGCTTTTCCCCCTCCATCAACTCAGGCTGTCACAACAACACAGCACTGGGTGGCCAGGGCAGGGGGGCAACACAGGGGCACGAGCCTCGGCACCCACCCGGGGACCGCTAGACCCCAGAGTGGGCATCCTGTGCTGCAGGACACAACTGTTCAGCTCCTCAACAGCACACACCATCCCCGTCGCACCCATCCAGGCAGGTCCTTCACAGCAGAGCTGTGGTCCCGCAGCAGGCAGGTAGGACAGGGGGTGAAAACACAGGCGTACGGTGTTGTCACATTCTCCTAAAATATCCCTGCCCTCCTCAGTGGAAAGGAGGCCACGGGGACCAGCCCACAGCTCCTCTCACTGATGCTCAGCCCTGGCCGAGACGCTGCCAGGATGAGCAAACCTGGCAGCAGCGTGACAGCAGCAGGAAGAAGCCTCCTGCTGCCGGCTTGGCCGGAGACGGGCTCTGGCTCAGCAAAGCCGCTTGGCCACTGTGTGCTGCAAGGGGACAGCAGACCCTCTGTGGCTTGACCTCCATGGGGGCTCTTTGGGGCACCCTCATCGTCCCCCCGGGGCAGAGCCAGCCACGGGCAGGTGCCTGGGCAACGCCGAGCTGCACGTTTGGGCACCAGCACGGGGCGCAGAGGAGGGGGCAGCGCAGGGCTCCCCTGAGCTGCTCTGGGTCTGCGCCAGGCTTGGCCCCTGCTCCAGGGATGAGGTAGTTTGCAGAGGGCTGCAATTACCCTTCCGGAGCGAGCTGCAGCAGGCTGGCAGGTGAGGCAAAGGGTCTCACCAGGTCTGCAGCCGGCCACCGGCTGCTGCTGGGAAGGAGAGGAGCTGTTCCAGCACCCAGGGGAGGCCGAGACCTCCCTTGGAGACACAGGCCCACCAAATGGCACAAGCACCTCTGCTACCCGCCCGTGGTGGGGCAGCCCGCAGTACCAGGCAGTGGGGCAAGAGCCCAGACCCTCAGAGCTCAGGAGCCAATGGGACCCACTGTCCCTGGGCTATTGCCCCCCAGGACTTCAGCCAGGGCAGAGGTGTCCCCCAGGACATCCTTTTAGGTTTTCAGGCTTCTGTAGTGGTGATTTTTGGCAAGGAGGGCAGGAGCAGAAGCATCACCGCAAAGGACGTGTGGCCAGGAGCACCAGCAGCACACGACCCAGCACGCAGCAGGGAACAAGTCCCTTGTCCCACAAAGGGCCCCGGCAGGGCAAGGACCAGCACGTCCAGCCCGGGGTCCTGCGGGGCTGGAGGGGGATGCAGAGTCCCCCTCGGCCTCAGCACAGCCCCACCGAGGGGCAGGAGTGGCCCGAGGAAGCGGAGTGGGGACTGAGGCACGCAGAAGGGTGTCAGCAGCACTGAGGTGCTGTGCCGTACCCCGCTCCCACCCATTCCTGGCTGCCCTGCTCCCCAGGGCACAGCGGCGCCAGGCAGGAGCAACCTGCAGTTTCTATAGGAACCAGATCAAACCTGGAAAGAATTGCTCTGTACTTGCCCATCTCTCGCCGCTGCGCTGGTGGTGAGCTCGCAGCCGATCCTGCAGCTCTGCGTTGTCCTCCTTGGAGAGACCACGTCCATTGTCCTGCCGTGACGGAGGCAGCCAAGATCCCCGCAAACACGCCTACTCACAGCACCAAGGGCAAGAGCCACGCTAGGGGAAAAAATACCTCTGAAAAATAAAAATAGTTAAAGTGCAGCCATCGATCAGTCGTGGGCACAGTGCCACCCTGCCGGGAACCCCCACCACGTGCACCGTCAGCAAGCGCTGCACCAGCACGCAGTGGAGATGCCAAGAACAGCTCCTGGAGGTAAATCCTGCGCTGCCGCCTGAGAGCTCAGCCCAGGGACCCGGGCTGATGGGGACAAGACAAGGATTTGAGCTCCAGAGCGTGGTTCACATCGCCTGGGGACGGGTGTGTGAAGGGCTGTGGGCATCCAGAGAAGCAAGTGCAGTGGGAAGGTGAAGTTCAGAGGGAATAAATACTCCAGCCTCTTCTGATCTTCCGTTAAAATCTTTCATCTCCGTGATAAGCTGCTGCCAGTCCGAGGAGAAAGCCGGGAGCGGGGCAGGGAGCGCAGCTGGCACAGGCACAAAGGAGGCACTGTGGCTGGCAGATGCACGCTGGCCGCACGCCGCTGCACAGCCCCTTCATTCATCCCGCGCTGCTGCCAGGGTCAGCGACGTCTCCCCCCGCCCGGTGAGCCCAGCCTGCCCCCCACGGCCTGGCACCCCCAGGGTCAGTGCCAGCACATGGCCCCTACACACATCCAACCTGCAATCCCAAGTTCCCAGTGTTGTCACCGGGCCAAGCGCCCTGGACACACCACACTGAGCAGAGCTGCTAATTACCCCGCCAGGAAAAGGCGTTTTAAGCTGGTAAGAGCTTACAGCAGGCAGCTGCCCAGCAATGCCCCTGCAAGAGCATCCGAGCATCAATGCCAAAAGCCTTCCCCCTTGCAGGGACACAGGGACAGAGCTGCGTGTTCCCAGGGAGCATCGGCTGTGCTCCGGGCACTCCGGAGTGCTCTGTGCAGGTGCAGCATCGCCCCGTCCCCAGGCGACAAGAGGGCGGAGAGGGAAGGACAAGTTATATCTGCACGAGGTCCTGCAGTGTCAGCAGAGCCCCATAGGGTCCCTGCCACCCTGAGCCCCCCACCTGCTGGTGACATCAGGCTGCTGCTAGAGAGACGTTTGTTTCCCCTGGGACCAGCAGCAAAGGAAAGACTGCATCCCATCGCCCTCAGCTGAGCCAGCATCTCCCAGCCTGGAGCGGAGATGAAGCTCTGGGAGCACAGGGCTGCACTGGTTCGGGTCCAGCAGCGACGGAGGTGGCTGCGGTGGCAGCTGCCCTCTGCGGGTGCAGGAAAGTGAGAGCGGAGCCTTCCGCGGCACCCACGGTGACGATGACATTGCACGCTGGACGGCTTTCAGCAATGAACGCATCCTGCAGCCATGGGGACACGGGGACGGCCCAGCAACGCTGCCGGGACTTGGGCCACAGTACTCAGAGCAAACACTGCAGGCCCAGCAGCTCATAAAGAAAACAAACGAACAAACAACCCCAAAAACCCAAACAAACAAAAAAGTGAATGTTTCTAAGCCCTGAGCTCCCAGCCCACTGCACAGGCAGGCATCACTAGGGCCAGGTCAGATTGTGCAAAAAGGAGTCGCTGCTCTTTCCCTGCACCCAAAACAGCCCCTCTCACGACAGGCTGGGATCAGGAGGCCAATTTGCCAATTTTTAGTTCTTTAACTACTTCCCCCAGGGAGAGCGGATTTGGCTCTGCACGGCTCTGAGAAATCCGATCCCGGCACTTGTACCACAGGCCATCCATGGAGCTGCCCCCAGGTGCCGGCAGCACAGCTTTCCCCACTCCAAAAGGACGCACCCGCTGACCATCTGGAGTCTCCAGTCCCGTTGCTACGGGTGTGTACTACGGGACAAGTGATTTCCACAGCAGCATCCAGCGACAATGCTGAGCGCACCTCGCCAGGACAGAGGAGATACGGCCGTCTGGCTCGGACTTGGTATCGCTCCATCCTGCCAGCTCCAGCTGCAAGCCTGCGTCACTGAACTAGCACAGCTGTTTAAAGAGGATTATTTATGCAGCAAGTTCTTTTGGGGGAATATTCCCTGTTATCAGCCAGCTTTGTTAAATAATTCAGAGTTACAGGCTCTTTGAAGAGGCAGCATCATCCTCCAGCTCAGAGGGGACTGGGGGCAGGAGAGCCGCCTCCCCTCCCGCACACCCGGCTCGTTTCCGTTTCCCTTCCCCGCAGCCCCGGAGGGAATTGCCACCGCCTGCACCGGGGCAGCTCGGGGCGGTTTGAGCAGAAACGCCATCTGCCGTGCATCTCCCCGCCAGACAGACCAGTCCCAGCACAGGACAGGAAAACACCCAAACACCCCAAAATACCTACCTTGGCCAAGGCTTCTCCTGCAAGCCCACCCAAAGTCACCCCAGGGCCCTCCCTTCGTCTCGAATTTGATTAGAAGTTCAGAGCTCGGATTTTGGCAGAGGTCAGGACAGCAGGGCCTCTCATCACGCTCTTCTACCGGCCTCCCCCCTGCCTGCGCAGAGCTACCGCTGTCCCCCCTCTGACCCCACATCAACTCTCCGACCGACTTGGTTCATTCCCCAGAGCCCTGCCATCCCGCACGGGGCGCCGGGGGTCCAGGAACACCCCTTCTATCCAACACCTCCTGCCCAAAGGCTTCCCCACAGGCTTGGGGAGAGCAAGGGCAGCAGGAGCAAGCTGTACTTCACCTTCCTGGGTATACAGCCAAGGCTTCCTTAAAATTACACTAGCATTAGTGAATTCCACAAATTTGTACACAAAGGGACTTCGGCAGCCTCCCTGCTTGAAGACAAATGCGTCTATTGATCTTTTTGAGAGATCACAGCTCAGAAGAATGATTTAACAAGACCTTCCCTCGCAACCACATCAATGCAGAAATCAGGATACACGGGAACAAGCCATTTCTCTTACAGAACACAATTTATTTGGCATTTGGATGAAATGTTTCTCACAGCATCTTGAGAAAAAAAAAAAAGAAAGATTAGTGCCAACCCCAAAGAAAGAAGTTAAAACCAAAAAACAGTGTCACAGGGACTGAATTATTATAGTATCAAATTTAAATTCTACATGGTATTTCACAGAATATCAAAATCTTTTATACACTGCCACAGTTAAGTCCAGTCACAAACCAACTACACAGGAGAAGCCTGTAAATGCAGCATTGGCTAAAATCATTTTCCAGGAGAAGGTAAAAAGCAGTGGCTCGTTCTCTCACAGCCTGCCAGGCATCCGCCAGCCCAGCACTCGGGGTACGGCGCAGCACGGCCGCGCACGCAGCCCGCGAGCACAGCATCTCCGCCGGCATCAACTCCAACCCACCCAACGTTCAAGGTGCACAAAACTGGAAAATTAAAGCTATGTCGTACCGTAGCAGGCAGGTAGTGTTGTCAGGGGAAGCAGATCTTTACGCCAAAAGCGTCTATTCCAGAGAAACATGTATTTCATTTGGAACTGAGGAACATCAGAAGCAAAATGTATGAACTTTGATTTGCCTCCTCTACACTAATCTGCCCTAATTTCCCAACTTGCAAGGGAAATTTAAAATACATTTCTATATATTGCATGTTCCTTAGCTAGGGAGAAAAAAAGATGTTTCAGCAACCAAAAAGAGAGACTTGCATTATGGATTGTGTGAGGCAACATTAAGTCTTCAGTGCTTTGCCACTGAAAATCCACATATGAAAGATAAAAACATCTTTAAAAAGAGTTTCAAATTCATTTAACATCAGATGGGAAAAGAACACTAACTACTGGTCACAAAAACATTTTCTTCCCAAGTGAAACAAGAGACATGTGAACAGGCTATCACCCCGTGACAACCGTGGAGGCAGAGCACTTGCTGGCTGTAAGATTAAGCCTTCAGAAAAAAAAAAAGACTGCCCACCTACTTCATTCTTCTTCTAGATCAGTGTCCTGCCATGCATGGGTGAAGGAATGGTCTGAGGCTCAAAACTAGACCAGACTGAATAGGATGCAGACAATCTCTCTGCATATCTGAAGGACAGTTTTGATCTTCTAGCACAGAATGAAACCCACCATCCTGCTAACACTACTCTACAACTCGCCTAGTAACAAAATCAGAGGCTGCTGTGAGACCGTGTACGGGTATCGGCGATAACGCCGACAGAAGGGAATATCTAGGGCTGCTCTTGAAAAAACAGCAGAGACCTCAATATGGCACCACAGCACGTCGTAAGGATGGGGAATCTGAGGGCGGTTTTGTCCGAGGCCACAATAGAAGGTGTGAGCCCTGCACAGAACTGAGCGCTGCGACCTTACGACGACTGCGGTCAAGGACATCCCAAGAGAAACGCACTCTCTGCTCACGCGTGCTCCTGGGAATGATGTGGCAATGCCATCTCCCCCACTGGGTCTGGGGGGACGTTTGGGATGCATCAGTAGTTAAGGAAACCATCCAGAGAAGTCAACGGTGATAGGGGGAAAAAAAAAAAAAAAAAAAAAAATCAATGCACAAAATAACTCCAAAGATCTCATCAATCTAAGGGCACTCAGAACAGAAAGGTCTTCCTCAGGCAAGCATCAACCCTGTAATTGGTGCTCAGGACAAACTGCATACCAGTCACCTTGCCAAGGGCAAGGAAGGTTTCCTGAGGAGTCAATTGCTGTCAAGAAAACTTAACTCGTCCCTAGTTGGTCCAGAAGTCTGAGTAGTTGTGACGTTTTCTGCTACAAAGGCTCTCACTCCAAGAGAAAGTACTCAAAGTGAAAAAGCTACATTAAAAAGGGGAAAACCGTCAATTTTATTGCCAAATTAGAAGCACACCGAGAGGTAAGCAAGCTGTACTTAGTGAGCTGCTCTGCTCAAGGCAAAGTTTCCCTTGTTTACAGTTAAGATGAAGGATGGGGGAAAAGAGAGAAAACAGCAGCCTCCATACCAATATACAAGTGGGGAAGGCTCAGAAGTAAAGAGGAAAACATCACACTGAGGCTTTTATAAAGAAGCCTCCATTTGGAATAGCTACAACCAGGAGCCACCATGAAGTTGCCAGTTGTAACAGAGCTTATTTTCAAAGAAAATTCACCACAGAACCAAAAGTAAAATTAAAAAAATATCAACAGATTCCCGCAGTGTTAGGAGAAGCGTGAGGTAAGGTATCTGTTCACCTCAGCCACAAAACACAGCTTCAGAGACTAAACCAAGCCAAAAGGCCTTTTGTTATTGCGCTAGGATACTATGAAGAACAAATATTCCACCTGGCTTCAGAAGAAATGGGAAGTTTTCTATTTTGCACTGCTAATAAAATATTTTTCAGGAACAGATTGTAGTAGCATAGACTTTGCGTCCTACTTCAGTGTACACTATCACAGCCTGTCCTACGACAGGGCGTAGCCAGCTTGAGAGAAGTATTAACCCTAACAGCCGAGTTCACATCCCAGTGCCTAGCTTCACCTAGCTGGACGCAGCACAAAGGTTACCATCTACAGTATGTATATATATATTTATATAATCTCGCCACCCAGAAACACACACACGCACACACGCATTCGTACCTATAAAACTAAAGAAAAATCAGTACATATAATGTATAAAACGTATGAATGTGCTCAAAAATGCACAAAACCCGCTTTATTTTCATACTTCAGAAATGCTCAATAATTTGAACGCTTGGTTCTGACTACTGCTATCCATTCACTTCATTAGACCAGGACTCGAACTTGGAGGAGGAGAGGGTAAGAGATCCCACAGGGTGGAGAACTGCTCCTCTCATTTCATACCACCGCTGCTAGAGCCAGGCAAACCAGAGAGCAGGCTGCGGGCGGCGGTACGGCTCCGGGCGGAGAGGCTTCCCAGCAGTGCTTCCTCCCACTCGCCTGCCGGCAGCGCACCCCAGAGTTGTGATTCATGCTCTCCGATGGATTCAAGATCGTTAACAAGTGTCTGAATGTCAAGACACCAGATATGATCTCAATAACAAAACGCTCGGTTTTCTGTGCAAAAGGAGTTGAATTGTCAAGACCAATCCCCAAGTACAGTATGAGCCTACGGGCAAGACAGAATAGAAAGTAGCAGCATGTTCAATGGGGAAAGAGTCAGCTGCACTGGGAAACCACAACAGTGGGTTAGGATTTGTCATACAAGTAGGATTTCTCATCATTACTAGAAAAATAGATCACGTACACACCCCCATGCAGTGTTTTCTCCCTCTCCCTCTAGGCTTGTACCCTTCATAAGGTAACAGGAGAACACTCACAAGGGGCATTCTTTATAAATTCCTTATAATTCATCTGATCTGCTGACTGCTACAGTAAGTCAAGGAGAAGCAGAGGCAAGAGGAGGATGGGGAGGGAAACAGTAAGTCATTTGTACATTGAAATCCAAACTTAAACTTAAAATCACCTGTAAAGATTATTTTGCACTCATTATCAAAACCAACAGTGCTTGACTTTGGGTTTAGTGAGGGAGTAAATGAATCTTTTTGCCATCTATAAATCAACTTAAAGAGTTCAGTCTGAGGGGGAAATTTAAGATGACGTATCAGACTGGAGCAAACTGCTTTATTGATTTAAGTACACTAACCTCATCATAAACCCCGGGGGTCCTGGATAAATGGCATGGGGGGCACAGGGGAATTCCCTAGAATAGGGCTGGCAATTTATGGGAGTCAGATAAGGATCAAGTGTCCAATTAGAATTAAACATCACGCGTAGTGCATGTTGATTGTGTTTTTAAATGGTATTTGTAGAATTGTAAGTGAAATGGAGGGGAGGGAACACACTTACATGCTAAATATAGCATGCAATAAGAAAAGCAATAACAATGGTCTTTTATCCAGGCCAGTCTTGTGCAACTGTTCACTGTAAAGGAGTTAAACTACAAAGAAAAATATGTCAATCTTCCTTATGGGTTTATAACAAACAGGGAATTCATATAGTGAAGTCAGACTGCATCAAAGTTAATTGCTCCCCATCTCTTCCCTAAAGTACTACCTAACACGCGTGAGGATTCTACTGAAGGGACACAAGCATTACACAGATCCAAGTTTCTGTATGGCCAGAAGTTTACCTGACATCATGAGATTTTCCGGCTACCAAAACCAAACAATTGTAATTGCAAATCCTAGTTCCCTTAGTGCCCACTTGTCATATACTGCGTAGATCATTCATCCTCCAGTCCCTACAGTGTTCAGAAGCAGCAAAGCAGATCAAAACACACAGATGTTTTACACTGTATAACTCTCACTTGGTGGCATGTGTTTTAGCTCCTCAGTGTTCCCGCTTTGTAAAACAGGACCCCAGCCCCTTCCCCTGTAGTGCCATCTTCTCTGCCTAATACAAGAGTAGCACTAAAGCAAGACAGAAAGCAATTGATTGAGTAGTGACTGCCCCCACCCTCCTTTTCCATTGTCTGTTCCCTGGGTCCAGTGGTATCCAGCCAATTCCAAGCAGCTTTCTTCCAACATAGATTTTGTTTCCTCTCAGGTTAAGGAAAAATCAAAAATAAAACAAAACGAAAAAAAAAAAAAATCACACCTACCCATACTTTTCACCTCCTTAGAAGTCAAAGGAATTCTCTGCACTCTTTTCCATAGCCAATGGAAAAAAAGAGCAGTTATACAATCCATATTTACAGGACAAACCGATTAGTGAATGAATAACGACAGTCAAAAAACGAGAGGCACAATCCTAATCTAGAACATAAAAGTAGTGTTCAAAAACCAAAGTGGAGATTCCTTCTGAAGTTCAAACCATGGATTAGTGTTTGTCTGTGCAAACAGTTGCTAAAACTATTTTTTGACCCGCAGTCAGCTTTTTACTCCTTTATACAATGGTATTGAGAGAACAGTGGCTGTGACGGCTGTCTGTAAGAGTTTCTGCCGGTGTGTTTTCATTTAGGGGTGTGTCGGGAGGGACAAGAAAGGTGCTGCTGTCAGCAGAGTCTTCCAGCTCCACTGGAGAAGGACCAACCGAGGGAGGAAGCGATCCCTCTGTAAGCTGTGGGGATACATCACAGTTTCCTAGTGATGGAGGACTGCTTTGCACAGTTTGAGTAAGAACTCCATCTGCAAGGGACAAAAAAACAAGCAGAATCAGAACGTGAAGTATGTAATTTCACATTCCCAAATAGATTTACTATCTGTATTTCTGGAAGATCCGAGTTTTTCCTGGTTTGCACTAATACACAAAGATGACACTGCAAAAGAAGAAAATTATGTAGCAAAAATAAAACTTCAATATATAAATAAGATACTTGCACTAATCAGGCTCACTTATCTTGTGAGATATGCTGCTATAAAATCCCAAATTGGAACGATTTCTACAGTCTGTGAATACCACAGCTGCAAAACTGAAGAGCACTGGGTGAATCATTAGAAAGTGGTATTTTTGGTCAATTTTTGGGTGGTGTGAGTGGGGGAAGTTGGAAGGAGAGAAGACTCTGGATGTATTTTATTCAAAAATCTCTCACACTTGACATTTGTTCTACTTCTTAATACCAATCTCTATAAACTTATCTCCAAAAGACCATAAAAATGTACCAGCATAGTGCGAACTAGGCAACCCATCCAAGGTAAGGCTTGAAAACACGCAAGGTCTAAGAGTTAAATCCATGCTTGCAGCATGGATTCCACTTGTAACTTAGGCGATCCAAAGAACCTTTGAGAAAAACCAGCTTAATGATACATTTTCACAAAAGACTCTTCCATTGCAGAAATAGGAGATTTTATAGTGAAATGTATTTTCCCATCACAGTCACTAAAACACACGATTTAAAAAAGCTACCCCCTAGCCAAGAGGAATAAAGGAGAAGTTATTGCCTGCATACCTGGAGTGGAACAAAGGATGCTGTCTGGATTTACAGAAGCCTCATAAGGAGGAGGTGGGTCATCTGGATGCTGAATATCTGGATACTTGTAAGCAGTATAGGGTGGAGGCGGATCATGGAAATGAAATGCCCCACCTTCCCCATCATCTGAAAGATGCAGTGGAGTAAGGCCAGTTCCAAAACCATCGGGACCATAGTCAAAACCAGGCATCCTGCGGCCCAAGTTAAAATGGTGCACTGTTTGAAGACAAGAAAAAGAAGTAAGTGACTTTATCCTATGTTTTCTTCTTCAATTTACAGCAGACCTCAAAACCTCTTTCCACTTTTCACACCCAAGGAACTCACGTCTCCTGAAGACCTAAAAAAGTCTACATAACCTATACAAGTCAACTCACTGCAGTTACGCGATATCCAGGCCCACCTGCTCCCAGCCTGTTCGCTCTGTATCACATCTAAATTTGAATCTAACCTCTTCAAACTGAGGAGATCATTCACACACAAAAGATATTTCAGATGCGGACCACATACAAACAAAAAATATTTTTCCATTGTCGTCTAAAAAAGTTCAAGCTTGAAGAATCTACTAAGACATAGACACAGGCAGAGTCCAGCCAGACCACGACATTTCTCACCTTTATGTACATCAATCTGTTAAGAAAAGCACGAGGCACAAGGTAAGTGTTGATGTAAGTTTTTTCTTTGAATATGGAGTGGTTCAGAGAACCAAAACTTGTGTAAATCATGACCAGTTAAGGCAGCCAGTGCAGAGCTACACTTGGGTACAGTACTGATGAGAATCTATAAGCAGATTTCTGTTGACGTCTTCCACAGATTTGTATTTCTTCTACCCTCTTTATTCTGAAGCACGTACGCTACTTAGATCAAAACTCATTACAGATACAGGCTACTTACAATTTGCTCCAATCAAAGACTCTATGCGCTCTCTCCGCCTTTGGCGTAGCCGGTGGACCATGAAAAGCAGTAGAGAGAGGATGAGGAAGGAGGAAATGCAGCTAACAATCAGACGCATTCCACCGGCCATTGAGTCAAACAAACTGTTGCCATCTATAATGTAAAAAATATAAAAGCAGCCCGTTACTTTTATTCAAGAGTCGTTTTTCTTCATGTTCTTCTGTCAGTAATAGAGAGAGAAATGCAGAATGGAGATTCATTAGTCTGGTTTAACACTTCTCCGTATTTCAAAAATGTAAGAAAATTATGAGTCATCAGATGATTTATCTATTTACTGTCAGAAGATCTAAATGTTTCTAAAAACATCTTAATCAGCAAAAGGGACAAAATGTTGAAGGCTTTGGGTCTCTGAAAATGGGAAAAAGGAAAGGTTAATAACATTTTGCACATACACTTTTGTCTCTGGCACGGCTGATGATGTTATACTACATAGGACAGTAAGCCTGGACGGGCATATCTACACACTATTTCTACACGACTTCTGGACACCTGAACTTTTACATTTCCAACAATAAAATCTCTAATAATTGTCATTATCAGCAAGATGTGGTCATCTAAGACCCACTACAACATTGGTACATTGTTAGTGCCATTAATTGACAGGAACTAAAAATTCTTTTAAAAGGTGAATCAACATGATGATAACCTTTCAGAAACTGAAGAGATTAAGGTAAACAGGAATTAAATCTTTTCCTAGAATCACACAGAAAGCAAGTGGCAAAACATGAAACAGACCCAGGACCCTAGGACTTAGAGCTCTATACCACTGTTAACCAGATCCACACTTGGAAGGCTGTTACAAGCAAATTTATCACCATTCTACCAGTGCCAGACATGAGAGGTATCAATTTTTCACAATTCAACTAATCACACTTGCTTATGCTTACGTAGCATCGCACATACAGATACAGTGCACAAAGAAAAATGACCTGAAAATGACTGTGCTGTGTTCTTTGCACCAATTTCCTGTTACAGAGCTCTGAACGAGAAACGCACCCCGTTAGATGTGGGTAAGAAACAGATGAAGTGGCTGCACAATCTGGTCACCAGCTGCTACAGGACACAAGCACTACCAGGTACGAACCCCTCTCCCCAGCCACCGCCTCTCCTAGAGCAGCCAGTCAGATCCCGGCCACCTCTCCTTTCCCCCCACCCACCACAGCCGCAAGAGCTCTCTCGACACTGTTCCTTTCACTAACAGCAGCTAAAGTTGTATCAAAGACTCCTTGCAAAAGAAAGCCAAAAGCCTCACAAAAATTCTAAGTACTGACTTGCTGCAAACACTAGTAACAGAAAAATCCATGTAATTTAGGCATCGTTAAAGTACATGGCTAGCAGGCTGGTATTTATTATGTAACACGTTCTTGGCAATAAAAAATTCATTTAATAGTGCACTATGCAGAGAGCCTGAACATTACACCCTCTCAAATCCGGCTACGCGGCACAAAAGCCTCTGTGCTGTCAAACCTTTTAGCAACTCTTACTGTCAGAGCTTGTATCAAGGCAGTCACACACGTCAACCAACACACCCTCCCGAACACCATGGACCTGTGTTGGCTGGATAAACTGTTGTCAAGTAAAGTCCTAGCTTACAAAAAGATAAAGGCTCAGCTTGTACAGAACAAGGTAAGTCATTACAGAGATTTCCAACCCACATAAATACAAATAAATTATTTCAGAAAGGCTGGTTTACACTCAATATAGTAGCAATACCCTGTAACTGCACCAGTTTAGTCACAAGAAAAGCTTCAGCACCATCAGTTCTTTCAAAGTATTTTATTTCTTTAATTACCTTTTCACAAGAGTTGCAGGTCTGTCTAAACAAGAGCCACACAGAAAAAAATATTTTCTACCACATCCATGGAGTGGTAATAGACAGACTACCTCAGTTTTAGCATTAGTACACGAAAGATTTTCCTCTGCTATTTATCTTCAACTAAACGAGGAGAAGCACCTTTCAAGAGAGTATAGCTGTGATTGCTCAGCTTACTCCTACCACTGAAAAATTCCCCTACTACCAAGTCCTTGAGTAATATTCCTTACCCACTTGTAATCATCGCTCACCCACTCACACTGCAAGAGCTGATTACCTGCCAACCCCACAGCAGGATGTATTTCCCCCTGTGTCTCTCCTTGGGTGATTAATTTACCTACTGTCGATTAGTAAACTGTTTTCTTTCCTTTGCAACAGAGCTTAGGGAAGATATATGTAAGAATTGGGCAAAGATAAATACATGCTGATTAAAGAAAGTAATTCATTAATTTTTTTCATCTGGAAGAATCATTTATAAACACCCAGAAGGAAAACTGAAATGCTTCATTTTAAAATTTCAGTATTTATCACTAGCGGAAGTAACTTCATTATAAAGGAAGTCTGACAACTGCTTGATGATTCTTCTCTCCAAAACTAAGTTACTCCAAAAACCAGAACACTTCAGGCTAGAGTATAATGAAACAGTCTTATTTAGCATCTGTACAGAACGAGGAGCTTAAGGATCAGGAAGGATGTGGTAAAATACACTCTTCAAATCAGTATTCATGAAATAGTTAAGACCCACAGCAACAAGCAAGGATTAAAGAACACAGCATGAGGTTATTCCAGGTCATCTTATCCTGTCTGCAGGATGATGCTTTGCTGACACTGTTCCTGGAGATAAAAAAAGCAAAGACAAAGTCTTAACTCTGCTGATAAGAGTGGGAGGAAGACTCTTGCTTTTTCCCCCATTTCACTGATCAACCTGCAACAGTAGCTACCAACACCTGTTAAGTTTAACCCTCAGAACAAGTCTGAATGACAGCAAGGAGCAACCAATGGTCTTTAATCATTAAACTTCTGTAGTTAAGACAAATAAGACAGACACAAATTTGGAAGCCAATAAGCACCCCTTTTTTGTAACGTACTGAAATAGAAGCCTCTGACAGGAAGAGCTGACTTCCTGTGTTTTCCACAAGAGTTCAGAACAATAGTTTAATGCATTCAGGTAAGATTAGGTTCATTTAAAAAAGCAGGAAATAACAGTATGACAGAATGGTTGAGGTTGGAAGGGAAGGCCTGACATCATCTCATCCAACTCCCGCTCAAGCAGCATCAGCTAGAGCAGGTTGCCCAGGACAGAGTCCAGTTGGGCGTTGAAGATCACCCCAGGTGGAGACTCTACAAGAAACCTGCTCCAGTATTTGACCAGTGTCACAGTAAATGCCAAGATATATTTCTTTCCATAAGTCTCTTTACAGAAAAATAACCCCCGCCAAACTTACATCCCAGAAGAGTGACTGACAAACAGTTCAGTCAACTGAAGACTTTACTGATTCAAAACAAGAAGCTGCACTGAGATGCCAAATCCAATAAGCCAGGTTGCATGTCCTGATTATTGAAACTCTATATAATTTAAAACTTTGCTTCCCACGTGATCCCTTCATGCAGCCTTCCATGTATATAAATGCCCATATCCAGAAAAGGACACTTTAATTAGTGCTCAAAAGTGCTCAACTAAACATGACAAAGGAACCATGCAGGATGTTCTACAAAAAACCCACAGGAGTGTCGGTCTCCATTCAGAAAACAAGCTACTGCTTCTCCTGTATAAGCAGCATCAAGGATTACTAATTATCTCCAGCCACAGTCTGAAGTGTTTAATTTTCCACGATTCAAAACCTTTCCCCACAAGGAATTTGTACTCAACAATGCAGAGATATTGAAAGGATGCATCATTTCAAACAAAGTTATACCCACAGATAACCAAGTTGAGTACTGAATTCATTTTTCTTGACAAAACCATAGCAGCCAACTCTTACCTGGGTCTAAACACGTAAATTTGCAGCACTCCTTTGGGTCTTTGCGATACTGCTGACACCCCTGGGGCCGCTCACACAAAGCAGCCACACACATTTCAGGTTCACCGTTGTGACATGTGCAGCTCAAACAGGGATCGTTCCCTTTTGGAGTGAAATAGTAGCCTTCATCGACAATGTTGTCTTTGATATCAACGCAGGTCTGGCCTAGAACAGAAACACAATCAATATCCAAGCATCTGTGAGGCTGCCAGACAAGAGTCCAGTTTATCCTGTCACACCAAGTGATTGGTAAGCATAAACAGACCACCAGTCAAAAGCCACGTCTTCACATTAAAGCAACTTTGAGAAGGGATCTCCAAGGAGTGGGGAAGATTGGATAGTCTGGAGGCATGCAGCGATGATTTACTGCTCAAAATTGACAAAATGAGTTTTAAGTATTTAATGGAATTGACACACTTTCAGGCCTCCTCTCCAAGACACAGGAAAGCAAGTGGTCTGAGAAGTTTAAGCTTAGCTATCAATGCCTGCTGCAGCTCCCTCCCTCTCTCCCAGTACTTAAACGAAAAGCCAGATCTTCTCTGGACCAAACCTGAAGGACACTCTTATCAGGCCAGGCCTAAAAAAGGAAACCAGGTAGTTCTACTTCCACTGCCCTAGTGGGAGTTCAGACTAGAAGAGAACCGAGGAGGTGTTCAGCTCAATCTCCTTTTGCAAAGAAGCACTATCCATATCAGGTATCTTAAACATTACCTGAAAATACTGGCAGTATCTCTGTTGGAGTAAAGCCTTTTGGAGTAAAGAAATGCAAGATAAAGTGGGGGAAAAATGGCTTTCATTCTGTAAGTCAGTAGCTCCGCTTGCCTTTTTTCCCCCCCTCTTGTTCTGGACTTGGCTGGGAAGAATTTAATAGAATTCGCTATATTCAAAATGAACCAGAAATAAGTGTTTCCTCATTTTCATGTGAAGTGAAGTTAAGAGTGTAATTTACAAATAATGTGGTTTTTTAAAACTTTTTTTTCCAAGTATATTTGGGGCTGATACAGCTGCTTAATATTACTCTTCAGTGAAAATCTGTACTGTGGCTGACAAACATATTATGATGCTCTTATTTAACTTACCCCCCTCTCTTTTTTTAATTCACTGGACAAAACGTAGAAGAGATAACTAAGCAACTTCCCCATATTTGTTATATGCATATTTAAACGTGCAACACAGTTAACACTGAACTAAAACCAACTTACTCCTTTTGCAGAGGAATGAAGATTTCTCATAGCAGTTCTCAGCATACCAGCTGTGTAAACCATGGTGCCGAAGGGTAGGAAAATGGAAACACTGAAGCTGGGCACAAAGAATGTTTTCATTTTCAGACATAGCCGTACCAAAGATAGGGTCAGGGGGTAAAAATACTTCTGAAGAGCCTAGAACAAGACGCATTGGTATCAGCAGCCTGTGGGTATGCAAAGCTTTAGAAAGGCTCTAATGTCACTCATTTCATGCACATCAATTCTGCTACAAGGCTACTGTCCTCTAGCTTTAGCTTCCATTAGCAACACTCCTCCAGGGGAAGCAAATAGCGAGGAAGGAAGGAGTGACTCACACAGAGAAGCAGCTGAGTTTTCAAAGTACTGGGTAATCTTGTCATTCTGCACCAGTAGGAGTGACATTCTGATATCTCTACAAGTGCTGCTTTCCAGAGACCTGTGGGGCTTGCCTGCCAGCAGTTATGCACCCCTTCAAACAACGCTGAGTTTGGCCACACTTGCTGCTGGCAGAGCAAGAGCCCACACCAATCTTGCAGCTGGCGCTTCAAGCACCTACTAGTGCTTCAGAGATGTATGTACATGTGTCCTGCAGAGCTGCTCCCCTACGCCTCGTGCCGCTCACTCAGCGTTCAGAACAGGGCCACACAGAACAAGGCTGCGCCGCTTCTGCTGTCGCAGCGGTCGTATGGACTATTCAATCCTCCCAACTCACGTAACTGCTACGAGACTGGACTGTGATGAGTTTCACAGCGCAAGAGGTGTAGAGGACATTTCATAACTTTTAAACTGTTGTTTCTGACCAGTATCTCGCTTCACTGTTAAATCTGCTGGTACGTAAAGTTGCAGAAATAAAGGGAAACCAAGACACAGCAATTGTGAAAGTTAGCCTATTTTATAAATTTTCAGAAGCCTACCTTCTAAGTCTGTGTGCTTAAACATCAATTTTAACGGCTCTTGCAGTTAGCATATTACGCAGTCTTCTCACATGATGGTCCTTTCACACTCTGCTATGTATATGTATGATTTTTTTATTTTTTTTAAAATGCATCTAGGTTCTGCTATAATTTTTTTGAGGGCTTACCTTCCATATCTCCCAATAATGGATTAAAATTTCCAAGCTATAGGACTCTAAATCACTTTTCAAATAGATACTAGGAGTTCAGAGTCTGCCTTGCTACAGGTCAATGAAGCTTAAGCAAAGTTTTTCAGAAGCTACTGAATGCTAGTATGTACTTTAATTCATATGAATATCCCTTTAATAAATAGAAAGCTTGTAAACAAAAGAATATCCGGTATTAGGAAGGCTTAAATTTACTTAATGTATCAAATTAAATAAAACTTACAACAACAAAATAGGTGTCATTCTTTTTCTATAATTTATGACTCCCTGGTTGTAAACACTCTGTCAGCAGATGGCAGCGCAGTCAATTTTCCAAAAAGGAAAGAAAGGTCCTTTTAAGGAAAACGTTTGTTTGGTTTTGGTTGGTTGTTTTTTTTTCTCGTGGGCTTCACAGGAGAAACCTACCTATATAAACAGGTTTGTCCAGACTAGAAATCCCTATTACGAGAAAAAGTTGGATGTTCCTCCTTCCCTTTCCCCTGCTGTCCAAAGATATCTTTAGGTGCTTCACTCCACTGAAAACGTTCCTGCCTCTACAAAGAGCAGTTTCCTCTGAATATTCAGTCAATTCTGTTTACTCAGATGACAAAATAAATCAATTTTTGTGCATGGCAGCCCAGTAAACAAGTAGAAAGCTATGCAGGGTTCTACTATTTCTCACATGTCAAAAAGAAGTCTTTTCCAAGACCCAACTGTTCAGAAAAATTATATTAATAATTACATATCTGTACCTAATGGACAGTTTTCTTTCCCGATTTTACACTACTGAAAATTTTATATGAGAAGAAAACTATTCATATTAGCTTTCAAATGGAATTCACAGTGCCAGTGCTTTAAAATAAAAAAGATTTGTTTTAAATTTTCTGTTACCAGTATAGCATTTAGACATTCAATTCTACACATAAAAGTTGATACAATGACTTTACGAATAACTAATCCCTCAACCGAATTAAGAAATAAGAGAAACATAACTTTGCATTTTCAGCAGAGGGAGCTGCTTGTTTTGTGACTGAAAGTTCAGCCAGTGATACCTATTAGAGTAATGTTCAGTTTTTCATATAAACAGGGATTTATTTCTAGGATTAGGCAAACTTTGTCTTGGTTTAAATAAACTATCTGAAGTACTTTAAAATAAAAAATCTGGGTAATTCTGGAAAAAAAAAATCAGGATTTTTTTAGTTGTATAGAAATCTATCAATTTTTAAAAAGCTAAAATCCCCAAATATCCTACACTAGTCTGTGCAAATATGAGAATCAGGAATCAGCAGTTCATCTAGGCATTCAGCAAAGAATGAAGCTTTTTCTCAGCTTAATCAAGCAGAAAGCCCAAATAAATTGAAAAACACTCTTTGCACAAAATATCATGTGAAAAAAAAAACTATGAAACTTCTTGCACTTGAAAATAAGATGTATCAGGTAAACTCTTCCGTTTTGATATCGTAAAGCAAAGCAGTTCCCCTACGCTATTTCACCACTGCCACTGACAGTTATGTTGTTCTTGCAAATAATACTCATGCTTTAATAGACAGTTTCCACTGGCCATTTAACTCAGCAACCATTTGAGAGGCCTACCTTTATAAGCCACTTCCCAGTGACCTTCTAGCGAGTGATTTCGATTGGTGATCACATACTGATATCCAACCCAGAACCTACAAAAAAGAAAATTAAGTTAGATTTTAAAGATACAAGCCAAAAGCATGCTAACAAGTTAAAATAAATTACACAGAACCTTCCAGTGTTGTTATACTTAAAAGCTAACTTTCAAAAGATTCTGATTACTTTTCCCTAAATTTCAGCCCATATGTTGGCAATGCAAAGAGAGATTACAGTTGAGAAACAGAGGAAAATACTTGGTAGTTTTCTGTGTTTACAAATGATAACTCAGACCATCTTTTATTTCTACTCATAATAAGCACCTTATTCTGTTGTTATGACAGCACTTCAGTATCTCAAACCCAAAAATCACAAAAAAAAAAAAAAAGCATCCAGAAGTCAAATATTTTATAAAGATACACGACTTATGTCAGACCGTTCTGGATTAAACCATCTAACTCTCCAGAGACTGAGACAGACCACTGCTGAATCACTTCTGGTGATCTATCATGGCAGCCCATGAGACTGGAAATATCCACAGTGGAAAAAAGGAATGATGTGTGTTGTGAACTAACAGAATGAAATATCTAAAGTCACCAGAACAGAGTTCTTACAGCTCAAAATGGCTTTTTACTTCATTCTTGTCTCAAATTTGTAGTCTTTGTTAGAGCTACTGGTACGTAATGCAGACAAAAATTCTGTTGAAAAATTTAAAGAATTATTTCTATACAAGGTAGTGCAGCAGTAAGTCATTGTAAAATTCACCTTCCCTGTTGCAGTTCAAGAATACTAGTACATTGCTGAGACAGCCTGAAGACAAAAAAAAAATATAGATGGCCACTGCCAAACAGTCAACCAGTATGCTTATAATAGGTTATTAACATGAAATCAATTTTACCATTAGATTTTCTAAGCAAACTGAACTACCAGCATTTGTATCACACAGAAATCATTCTCATGTAATGAGATCTTTGCTGTTTCCATCCTACTCACCTACGCTGGTCCTTCCTTACAAAGGTTTTTTCTTCCAAGTCCCATTCCTGTGCCAGGATAAACCTGAGCTCCTGGTCTGCAGTGAAGGTGGCGAGGGATCCATTCACCCGCTGACATGTCTGCACGGCGTCCCAGTAGTTCTCCCCATTTAAATACACTCTGTAACAGCTGGCTGTGCCCTCATAGTGGTGCCATCCTGTTGGGCACTTTCCTAGGAAACATGAAGAATAGAAGGGAAACCATTCCCCCCAAATTAGGATCTTCAAGGCAATGCATCCTCATCAGTTTATGACAATGCAATGCATAATCACTTGGACATGCACCCGCAACATACTGTGAATACTTCTCCTCACCCGGAGGAGATGCGTGCATTACAGCTCACAAAAGACTTACTCTACTACAGCTTTCGATAAAGGAAATTTTTTTAAAGTGTATTTTAAAAGAGGTAACTCCTAGTGATGTTTCATTGCACTGTGACAAGCCTTTAAAGTCCTTAATTAAGACTGATTATCTACTGTAGAAGATATTGCCCTCACATCTTTATAAATCCAATCAGTTCATTCAATCCAAGTCAAAACAAGCAGCAAGAAGAAAAACAGAGGTGGCCAATTTAATGATTCTGTCTTTCAATTGGGTGGTTAGCCCCACGCCCAACTTGCTGCTGAGTTTTCAACCTACTTTTACAAACAGTCTCAGTAGTATTCACATAATCCTGTTCCCATAATCAATCACTAAAGACAATGGTGGTTCTGGGGCAATTGTTGTTTGCTTTGGAACGACAGAACTGCAAAGCAGACTTTAGGAAACAAGAAGGTGATGATGTGAGCTGCTGCCTCGGCTTTCTCTCAATTAACTCAACGGAGGGAATAGGCAACAAAAGCCTTGAGGCCTTTCTGGATTAAACAGGCCCATGGACTTTTGACTGGCATTCTTGGGGGTGATGGGTAACTAATAGCAAGGATCACAGACAGGCAGACTAAATTTAAAACAGACATGAAATACAATTTTAACACCTGCATTTGCAGTATTAATTTTGCACAGCACCTAAGAAAGGAACTTTAAACTCACAAGCTGTTTTACGTTTGTGGCACGCATTCATAGAGCTCCTGCTCTCAACCTTCTCTATTCCCTTCAGAAACAGTGATCTTTATCATCAATAATGATATACAAACTTAGATTTGAAGCCCTTCAATTAAATATCGTTCCTTATTCCATTTATATGGGATCTTTTAAGATCTACTGTTCACATCACTAAGATGGGACAAAACACAGTATCAACTAGACTGCAGAGCATAGTAGATATTGCTGTATCCATTTCTAAATTGCTTTATTGTCCTTTTTAAATTTTACTAACATAATTTAGGTACCGAAATCCAAGACAAATCAAATGTATCTACTTTAATAAGCATTTTTGGCCTAAAAAAAAAAAAAAATGAATTTTTACTTTTGCTAATCACTTGTCTTTTTCAGAAGATCATCATAGTCCAAAGCAATTATTCCCCATTACTGCCATACTGCCTTCTCTCTATGTCTTCCTCCTAACCTGTCCCATCCCTCTCTCCAAAGACTAATCAGTGCTGTCTCACATTCCCACATCCCTGGAGCAAACAGGGAACCAGGATAAGAGGAAAAAGGTAGGGGAAACTTAGATGATTTGGGCCTGGAGAGATTCAGAGGCAGCAGTCACTATGAGCTATGATCAGCAGGAAGCACACTTGCAGGACATTTATAACACTTTAGACCAGACTGGGACCAGGACACCAATAGTGGCACTACCAGTGGTGCAGGTGAAAGGGTAGGATGACAACGAAATTATATTTTTGAAGATTCCTGGCTGACGGGTGTAACATGGCAAAACCCATTCAAGTGCTACACACTTTCTAGACAGACTTTGCCTTCAGAGAAGCAAGTGAAGAATTTCCTTAAGTTCCCCACTCCTAAAGAATATTTTTTCTATTAAGAAGGATACAGAACTCACAATATCAGAGATGCACTTAACTAACAACAGTGCAACATCTTTAAGATCATCTTCAAAATGACTTCAATCAAGATCAATCAATTTTGGTTTCCCCCCACTTTCCAGGGGAACAATCCTACATGCAAGCTCACATCAAGAGCCAAGGGCTAGACAATCACCCCTGCCGCACGCCGAAAGCGTCACTTAAGCCATGGGCTTAGGTTTCTATAATTGCAATGAGTTATCAGAGAAAATTGCAACTCTGGTTTCACAAAAACAGGATTACTAGGGAAGTAGAATTCTTTGCATGTGTTGGCCTACTATATAAACTACACAATATAACAAGACATATATAAGAAATGTACAAAAACCTTTAAAAGCACCGCACATGAATAAAATCTGGTCAAAAGCTATGCATCCCTAAATTGCTAAATTAATTATCACAAAGATGGCCCAGATTTCCCAGTCTGCAACTTACTGCTAAATCGGACAGGCTGTGCCACGTTGACGGTGTGAAAGCGGGTTGTCTCTCCTCCTCTCCCTCGACTGTGCCTGGAGTCCACATTCTCCTTCCCATGGTAAGTTCGCTGCTCCCCTGTCAAGCCTAGGGACCAGAAGGAATAGTCAGTACTGGTGAAAGATGCAAAGGTAGATGTAATTTTATTAAACTTTCTCTGGGTTTTAATTCAAGACATATGATAAATGACACAGTCAGGTAACGACGGTAGATCCCTGCAGTAACAGCTTGGCCGTTTTACACGGTACGTAACCCAAATACCTACAATTGAAAAGAACCGACAAGCCATCACACGAGTCTTGCAGAGTAAGCTAAATATTCTGTCAGATTCTCAACAGCTTGCAGTTGTACACTGGACTTGACACTCATCATTTCAGTTGCTGCAGCAAATGCATCACCCCCAGTGCATTTTATCTGTTCTTGTTTACAGAACTACCCACTCTCCAGCTGCTTTCTCAGTTGTGCTTTCAAGGACATAAACAGGACAAACTTCTCCAATGCATTTTCCAACATATTCTCTGAGATCTAGGACAAAATTAAAACCAGGAAAAGAAACCTATCTTCAGTCAGAAGAACAAGGCTTTTCTTTCACTCTCAGGCTTCTAAAGGAAGTGTTAGTTCATTATTCCTGAAACAAAAAATACACACGCCCCCTCATCTCAGTGTCAGGGCTTCTAACAGGTGTGAGCCACAACTGGATTCAGTAAGTTAAGAACACCACAGTGCAATATGTTATTCCAGAAAAGGGGCTGGGGGGGCTCCACATGCCTACCAGTTCATAAGGTCCACACCACAGTTCAGGAGGAGATCCTGCAGGATGGGCCACAGACAGAAAGCTAGCAAGATCATAAGTAGGAAGGTTAGCATAGTGGTGGGGAGAAACCTTTGAGAAAGAAAGATGGAGACGAGCACAGAGAAAGATTAGTCTGGAAACAAGGGATTAAACTTAAAAAAAAAAGAAGTGAAGAGCTCAAGAATGTAAGCATTAGAAATATCTACTAGTATGTTATTTAATACTACTAAATGTTATTAAAGGTACCAGAGTTTAACCAGCACAAAGAGCCATGCAGACATTCATTTCTATATTAAAAAAATCAGCTTATTTTCCTTTAAAGCTGATTAGCTCTATTTAGCCCAGCTAAACCAAATAAACCAGTCACGGTCCCAAATAAAGAGGAGCTACACAGTTGTCTTCAACAGGTTTAACTACAACTGTTTGAAATACATTAAAAAATATGCCAATAAAATTTTCTCCTTTCAGACTATCTTTAAAAAGCAAGAAGACCACAGCAATGTCAGGGTAATTTAAACCCACACCTGAGGACTGTTCAGTGTTATTACCTGGGGGGGAAAACCTGCAGAACATCCACCAAATAATGCACTCCTTGGAACAAAATGTTAGCACTGATGAGCAAGAGAAAAATATCACTAGCTGGAGCCCAGGAACAGCAGAATAGCTTTGCATTCATCTGTCTCCAGCAGACTGAGTTTGCCCTGGGTTAATGGGATAAGCAAGGGATATTTAATTATCACGTTATCCTAGGAATTACATGTTTATAGAGATCACCCATTAAAAAATGGCTGTGCATAATACACCCACATGGCCTTACAGGAATAAAGTAGTAATTCTGCTGTTCAATATTAGAATACACTACTTATCACAGGCAAGAAGTTTCTGCCAAGAAATTCAGTTAGCATGCATTTCAAAGGACACAAAATGGTAAAATAATTTGACAGTGAAGATCAGCGATTATTTTTTATTACTTTAAAGGCCAATGTATTTTTAGTTTTAGAATTTGATTGTTATTAATCCTAATGGTTCAGTAGCAATATTTAGAACATTATTTTCAGAGTGATACTGAGACACTAGATAATAATCTTTAATTATAGTAAGACTTTAAAAATAACGCTGACTAATGTTGAATGCTTTGTCAAAGATGACCTCGGCTTATCTTGGGAAGCTCTATTTTCCCATGGCATTAAATGGTAACAACTAAACCCAAAGAACCAGTAAGAACCAAACACACAAAGAATTAGTTCCCTTTCAGAAGTGAGAGCAGATGCAACACCATATGGCTGACCCTCCACGGCTAAACAGAACGCCCACGAGGACTTAATTTACGTCCCCTGGGAATAAAGCAAAAGTTCACAGGTTTTAACATGTGAGGTTAAGAAAGGGTTACTTGGGCTAAAGTCTGACAGCATTTACACCAGATGCTTTGAAAAATAGCCACCCAGATCTCACACAAAGTGAGCTCAATCCATCCTCACCCAGGAAGCAGGACACACAGCAGCAGACTCGCCACTGAAACCAGGCAGGACTGAGGCGGCAGAAAGCAGCCTCCACAAGTCACTTCTTCCAGCCCAACCCTGGCAGCTGCTTCACAAACTGGTGCTCTTCCAATATTAAATTGCTTCTATTTGACCTGAATTTTTGGTTCCTGAGAAAAGCAATGATGACAAGTTTCTCTAGAGCAATAAAGACAGAGATGCTAACAAGTTTCTAAGTCACTTGACTGCCACAAAAGCCATTGCAGATTCTGGTGGCAAAGGTATAACTGGACTGGTTTTCTATTGTACTTTTTCAATACTCGGTAGAATAATTTTCTATGTACTTTGCTGTTCCTACTTCCTTTATAAAAACACTTATCTTTAAAAATAAATGAATAGTGCCATGGACTAAGCTTTAAGGTAACAACCTAAGCCAGAAGATCACAATCTAACCATGTTTGACTGTTTCAGAACAGACAAGCCATCATTTTCATCGCTATGTGCATACTCAGTATTCTGAAAGCTATTGAATTTTGGAAAATCAGCTATTTTTAAACTCCTTTATTCTTCTAGATACTACAACCAAAAGCAATAACAGCAACAGTAGTATTTTAACTAGCCAACATAGGTAGTTCTGTTTCCTGTGACTTTGTAAAATTTTACCAAAAATGTAATTTGCTTGCTAGCTGGTAGGGAAAAGGGACAAATGGGTTCAAAGAAAAATTCATGAGGTACAAATTTTTTTTTCTCCCTTCAAATACTATAGCATAGTGGACACAAGCATCCTTCAACCCGTTTCCAAATGGACCAAGTCACAAATAGTAAATACCCAGCTCCTTTCAAGTTGCAGTTGTTATCAAACTCACTCTAGCACGACTACAGTCTAAGTATACTGCTACACATGAAGAAAGTTGCCCAACACTGCTGATTCTGTGACTGTTTTCAGTTGTTTGAAACTTCAAGCTATGGACGAAGCTTGAAGTTTCTATCCAAGAATGGAAGTTTGCCATGCTGGATGGCTCCTCCTACATTTTATGTTAGTAAACTTTTTCAGATCTGAATCAAAACAATACAACAATTGTTCATAACAAAAATTAAGATATTGGAAGGGAAAGAAACTTCGCTTACATTTCTAACATTTAGTTGAACAAGTGCTGTCACTGCAGCCTGCAATACACAGCCCTGCTAATTCACATTAAAAGCTTTGTGCCATTTCCACAAGTTTTTCTGTTCCTGTTGGGGACACAGAAAATGGAGAGGACAAATGCAATCAAGTTTAAGTAGGCTTGCCTATTATTCACAGAGGCTGGAAGGAATTCAGTCACATTGCTCTTCCTTGTACACCCATGGAGATTATTCTGCAGCATTTATCCACAGGATCTCAGCAACATCATCTTCGCACATTGTGTCTCTTTAGGGGAAGCCAAGCACACAAGCAGACCAAAGCTCCTTTCTCATCCCCCTCAGTGGCTCCATCATTTGGACCAAGTAAAAGGAAGCAAAAAGCCAAGTAGTGCAAATGGAACATGAGTCAAGGAGCTGAGACCACACAAAAGCGAGAGCTGGCACCAGCTGAGACGGGAACAGGCTGGAACGTACGTGTGCTGAGCAGCACTGCATGGGGGAACAAACATGACGCCACATGGAAACCGTGTTTGGAGGAGCTAGAAGAGAAACTGCAATCTGCCACACAGGCCAAGGTCTGCTTTGCGCCAAAAAAAAAAAAAAAAAAAAAAAAAAAAAGGGTGAGCAGAGAGCAGACTGTAATATGTTAAAATTAAATTATGTTAAAATTAAACTGTTTGTGAAGCAACCAGGTTGTGTCATATATTATTTGTTCCAACATTTAAGTCGCTCCTGTTTAAACACACAGATTCTCAAAATTTACTTTAAAAGGTGCCTTGTCCTGTAAGCTTCAAATTTTCTGTTCAGCATTATGACCTACTAACAGCTTGGAAAGCTTTTAATTCTATCTGGTAATTTGAGAGGTGAGAGAACTTCAGGATTAAATCCAGTTTTGTGCCTAAAGATTTGGAAATACAGTTCAGAAGTTCCCAGAGAGGAGCGATTCTTCTCAGATCAAGCAGCTCCACGCTCTGCATTACCAATTGTACTACACTAGGAAATAGATGCCAACCAAGCATCCTGCTGTGCTGAGCACTATTCAAAGTAATAGACTGACAGTAAAGAGCTTATTATTTAAACACCATGAAGTAGAGTAAAAAGGACACATCATACAGGAGTTCAGCAAGGGCTCAGAAAAGGTGTGGAAACGATCAGAGGGTTTTATCATGATTAGCTTCAAAAAAGAACATGTGCAAAAAAGAAAAAGTGCATAAATGTCAACAGTTACTTCAACCAAACACAATATCCTTGGCAAAACAAAACAAAGCTGCTAATAATCACTGCAAAACTGTTCTGCAGCTGCTGCTTTATCGGTTCCTGGCCATACCTTCAGCTGGCTCCACAAAGGAGACTTTGCAGACTCAAAGATGACATATTGTGTATGTGTCGGGGCAAATGACCTCCAAGTCTGCACATTTCTTCCTGATACAGTATCTGGGGAAGTCCTTAGAACAGCACACAAGATTAAATGCTGATCCTCAGCAATGTCTAGTTAGCTTCCCAGCAAGACTGTGTCTGTAAGAAATCAGGCTCCCCATTTGAACATAAAAACATGTAAAATCGTACTGCTTGCCATGAACTGCAGGGCAGCTCATACTGCCAGCCACTGCTTGCAACTGCTGCCCCATCACCAGTGCCACCAGGATGGCCAGCTGTCCAGTACTGATTGTGGCCTCAGGCTCAGGGGAGGAAAAAGAAAAAAAAAAAAACCAACCCTGAGAATTCAGCTTGTTGAAACTTTCCAAGGTTCTTGTTTCTGACCAAGCAGGTCTAGAAAACAGTACTGAGAAATATCTTATAAAGGAAGAACGTGGCATTAGGCAAGGGCGTGCGCTATAGGGCAAGCTGAAGGTCTTCAAATTCAGATGCTGGGAGAAGCCCAAGGACAGCACAATCTGATCACTTATTCCTGGGAAGTAGTCAATTAAAAAAAAAATAAAATAAATGAAGGAAACAGAATGATCACCAATATAATCACAAGCTGAAAACATGGTATGGATAGGATTTATGAAAGGCACTGGAATTTAAAGACATTCAATCTCTGTCCATACCCAACAGAAGCAAACATCAGGCCTGTAGCATAAAACACAGGTAAACAACCAGAGCTACACTACATCCTGCTCCGCTCATACTGCTGAAAATGAGTTTTGATCAGAAGGCCTACAAAGAAGGTAGGATATTTGGAGAAACTCCTTGATATTCTGGTAGACTGGAAATCCAATGAGTAGTAAAAGGCAAACTGCAGAGTTGTTCCTTCTTACGGGTTTGAATACAGACCTTTTATAAAGGTGGGGAAAGGTTATGTTTGATTATTTCTATAGAAACATAAGACGACATGGGTAGAAATAAATTCCCATTTATAAAACTCCCTGTTTAATATATTAATATGCCCGTTCCTACCATTTCACCGAATACACTACTTTGGGATAAACTATTTTTAGGATCAATTACTGTCGATATGGAAAAGTACACAAATTCTATGAGTCTCCACTGCTTAAGTAGAAGAGAGCTGCAGGCACATGCCACATAAACCCTCCCAGCACTTTTTAGTATGCTCACAAGAGCAAGTAGTCAAGTTTTAGTCTACCAGAGAGATGAACTGAGGGTAATCACTGCTGCAAATTCCACTAATATTTGCATGCCTAGTGGGAACGGCAGGGGGAATAGCACTTTACACATCACACGTTTGAGACTAAAAGGAATTCCACATTGTAAAGGAAAACGGCCATTCTGAAAAGAGAGAGTAAGGATAAAAACAGCTATAATTACTATCTTCAGAGAAATACACCGTCTAGCAAAACCAGGCATTTCATACACTTATTCAGATTGTCAGTGAATTTGTGTCTTACCTAATGCCAGAAGAAATTATTCTAACAAAACAGTCTTAGGGTTTGAAGTGTTACTTTTACTTCAGACAATATATGATTACCAAACTGATTCGTTAATTAATGATACTTGTATTTTAATAGGAGCTTTGTTACTAACACGAATGAAATCAGGCCTAAAAAAGGTGAACTAAGCCAAGTGCCAAATAGCTTACAACAGCTTTGTGTCAAACATTTGAAAACACCAACATGCCTAAGTAGTCATTGAAACACACCTTCACCACCACAAAACCCTAATTCACTCTCATTGATCTTTTCCGAGTTGCTCACGCTGGAGTGTGCCATTAGTAGCTCAAAGGCTGAAAAGTAACAAGCCTCCCAACCAGATTCGGAGCCCTTTCTTGCAAGATTTCTTTTCATGCTTCAGAGAGATTTCATACCTTCTAATTTAAAGATATTTTAATTCTCCAAGTTTCACAAGTCCAAGTGCTTTCACTAAGAGTTCTTTTTAGTGTTCAGTCTGCCTTTATTGAAATTAAGAACCTTAATTAAAAAGTATTTAAATTCAGCTGAATCATCTCACAATTGCTCATCTAAATATACAGGTATTTTCTAAATTTAAAGCTGCATCATTTCTTGTTAATTGAGTGGCCAAAGAAGAAAGTTATCACTCCTGAGTATGACTATGTGCTACTAATATTAGTAGCTCTAGCTCCCCAAACAACGTCCCAGACTTAGTCTGTCCTGTGACTGGTCACATATGTATTGCGTTCGCCAACGTAAGAAAACTGTGCTCTTCCAAACTCATTCTGGCCTCAGATTTATTTTCATTCATGCTACTCCTTTTTATACTCCAGCATGTCATTCACATGCACACCAGTACACCAACCTGTCCTTATTCTTGACAGTTCTAAATAACACATGTCCTTCAACACCCATTTCAGGTCACAATGCTATCCCATCAATTTTTTGTTACAAGTATAATAGAGTTTTTACATCCTACACCAGTAGTTCTCGTTCCTCTGGTTTGCTGACTACACTCCTTGCATTACTGTGCAAATATCTCAGTTCTTTCATAAACGCCACACCCAGCTTTCTGGCTGTTTTACTGAGCACAGCCTTTTCACCAATTACTTATCCAATTACTCTACTCATCAAGTAGAACACTTTCCTTCCCTATGCTGTCCATCATCTTCCCCTCTAGTATTCTTTATGGATGTTATTCTCCTCTTCCTGCACACAGACATGGTGATAAATCAAGTCTCTCCCACACATCTCCTTTCATTTCTTAACTTAAAGTTCTTCTCAGCATGTCAAGCCAGACAGTCCAGTGAGACCCACACCCCAAACACCAAAGCAGAGCCTATCTACTGAGAAACGTTACTTTCATTAATTCCTCTTCCCAGCCACATACCAAATATTATTTGTAACTCCAGTCCTCGTGTCAACACGATCCTGCAGCATCCTCCATGCACCAACATAAATTGCCAATTAATACGCTAGGCAACAACAGAAAACAAAAATACTGTTTTCTACCAACGTTGACATTCCAATATTCCCACAAGTGAAGCCTTCAGTGCTTTTTGAGTAAATCCAAACATTAACATGACTCTGCATTCCCCTAGTTATTGATTTCCATCAACTTCTAGAATTTTATTAGGTCCCTAGTTCTTCACGTTTGGCCCAAGTTAGCTAAAAAGGAGGAAGGATAACAGCATCAACTATAAAAGCATCTTTCTTTGGGCCACCCACATCATAAAGAAGATCTTTAAACAGAGTATTAATGGCACAGCTTAATTTTTAATGTCTGAAGAAGTTACCAACAGTTTTTTCCCCTGTGCTGCAAATATACACTCTCACAGAAATTAGCCAAAAGCCTTCTAAAAAGATTACTGAACCCATTCTTTTAATTATTTGTGCATAGCACACACTGCGGAGATGGCTAGCTATAGCACAATTTCAAAGTTTGAGTGTTAGATTTACTTCTCTAATTCCACTAGAAAATAAGAACATTTATTTAGAATACCGATGTTATTTTGTAGCACCTCTCTAAAATAGCTCAAAACTCAGAATGATGACAGACTGAATGCTGTGATGACACCATCGCAAAGTACATGTGATACTCTCCCAAGCAAATTAAATAGTTTCAATGGCAAATAACTTAAAACAGTTTTTCAATGCATCCAGTCACACTGTAGAGGAAAGTTTCAAATCATGGTTGGATTCATGCTTTCCGATTCCTGATTCATTGTTCTTAAAAAAAAAAAATAATAATAATAATTTACAGGTCCCTTCACTTTTAAGACACATTTGCACTGGCCTGTTTGTCAAGAACAAATGAAAATGTTCAAAATTGTGATTATACATCACAATCAAAAATTTTTATGTACTTGTTTTTTAAAGACAGCTCAGTCTCCAGTAGCTTTAGCAGAGAACCACTGGTGGTGACAGGCTCCTCAAAGCATATGATCATGAGAATTTATGAAGAGTAAATACACCAGCTTGTTTGGCAGAACAAAGTTCTCCGCTTAAGCGCAAGAAGCCTAATCAGAACAGGGAGCAATAAAACAAGCTCTCTACCCAAGTCCAACAACGTCACCCAGTACAGTTTGAGTGATATACTCACACAGCGGAAACAGTAATTCCAAATTTAACCACAGGCCTACGTGCCATTTCGGTTTAATTGCAACATGATTTTTTCTGTGTCATTAAAGTCTCTTTTTAGACTACAAACTCTCCTCATCTCCAGGACATCTACTCCGTTTGTAAGAATGGAAGGATAATTCAAAGAAGCAAAAAACTGTTTGTGGTGTTAGTTGCACAAAATGAAGAGAAGCCAACTCAAAGTTTGTTAATAATGGGTACAGTTCTACCAAACAAACTCCACTCTCAAATTAAAATAAGCAAGCAATCTTAGAGAGTCAAAGTACTGCTGCAAAACAAGCTGACACTGGGATGAGCGGTCTTTCAGCTTTACTTACCTGGACAGTCAACTTCATCACTCTCGTCCTCGCAGGTGGGCCATCCATCACACTGCCAACTTGAAGGGATGCACTGGATGGTACCGCTCCGACACGCAAACTGTCCTGGGATGCAGCGGAGCTCTAGAAAAGAAGACAGTTGTGCTTTGTTTCAAGTGTTATTTATTCTTGCAAGTCTATACATGTATTAATCATCCATCATATAATGTATCACTGAAGCGTAATGGACAAAACCTCTGAATAAATGAGGCTGTTAAAAACTGCTTCATTTCAGACCATTTCCATGTTTGTGGTTTTTGTAGACAGGAGGGTCGGCTTACAGTGCCCGCGAACTAATTCCCTCAGACATCTGCAGAAAAAACTTCCCGATAAAGATACCGTGCGAGCAGCTATCACCATAGTGTTATTAATTTACTTCTTGTGGGGCACTGAGGACTACTTGTTCACTTTTCTCAGAGCCCAAGTTCAACAAAAACATGCTATGATAGTTAAGTGCTAGATTATGGAATAAATTCAGAGTACTATTTCCATTCCAATCACTATGTATGCCAGGACCCACTAGACTTGTGCAAATGTCCAGTCTGAATTAGAGTCATTTCATAGAACTATCTGTAAAACAACGTGCATACCCGTGAACAACATGCTTTCACTTTTTAGCTTCGGCTCTTCTGTAGAATTTCTCCTTACAAACACATCCTTTACAAGACACCATCAATATCTGCAAACATGTAGTTCCTGCTTTGGGAAGAGTACTGCCTACTTGCCAAGATTATACTGTCAGACATAATTAGCATTATAAAACGTACAATTTTTTTCAAACCTTTTTTATCAATTCCATCTATCAAATGCCAGAACCTAATAATTCAGCTTCATTTTGTGTCCCTCAAAATATTTTGCAAGGGGAAGGAAAAAAAAAAAAAATCTGTCTATACAAGTGAACAATTCTAAGCTTGTTGACAGATGGCAAGTCTGCAAGTTGCCATTAGCATCCATAGGCTCACTTTTGTACCAGACCACCACTGTCCATCTTTCTTCTGGATGGTGGCTGTCAATTTTCCAGTTAATGTTTTGGAATAATTTAGCATGTTTTCCTATAACAATTCCAAGTAAACTATGCATAGAGAACACGTGTTAGAGGAAAACACACTGAACCCTCTGAAAGAAAATTTAAAATACAGGTACGAGAAAAGTACAGGTATGATAATTCTCATCCACAGTTTACAACCTAAGAAAAGAATTGCAACTGCAGTTGTCACCTTCTTGAAACAGATGTCTAAACTAAATCAAGACAGAGGTCACATTTAAGTGATCAGACAACATGACCAGGCATAATAAAACCAGTCATCATGCACTCCCAATAAAAGCTGTATGCATACACCTAGTAATTGGCATAGGATATTGATAACAGGCTTCTAATTCAATGTTAGACTAAAATCCAGCTCTACTACTGGTTTCTCTTCAAAGCACAGACCTGCTGTTCTACAAAAATAAAAGCGGGCACATCCTCTTAGCAACCACCTACTCAGAGCAAACATTCAGGTCACAAAATGGCTAAGAACTCAGGCAGATCTGCCAGACTCCTGACAGCAACAACAGACCTTACAGCGAGACAAGTGTTTGTTCTCACCCATTTACAGTTTTACTCAGTCCAAACAGCTAACAGTGAATGAGCACAGGGGAAATGGGGGAAAATAATCTACCAGCTTAGGTCATAATTATTCTCCCGCTCCCCACAATAAAAACTGAAGTGATTTATTTAGCCCAAAGAGGGAAAGGGGAAATAAAACCTTTTAATCCCCCGATCAGAGGAATAAAAGGTTAAGGTTCACTTGCTCAATGCAGCAGGAGAGAAAATTTTAAATTTATCTTTAAGTTTGGGGGGAGGAAAATGAAAACACAACAAACCAAACGAAAAACTTCAAGCTGAAATTAAAACTATTCAAATTTCAAGGTCACAGAAAAGCATCAACTCTTCAGTAAACCCTTGCAGCTTCTTTCATCACTTTTGCGCAATGTCAACACACAGTGAAAGGTTTCTTTGAAAGTTCTACTACCAGTTTCAAGTATGGCATTTACACTGGAGCCTGTGGGAGGTATTTTAACAAGTGAAAGACTATCCTCAGCCCAGATCCAGGCTTCCATTGCATCCACCTGCAGTTACGGCAAAATTTAATTCACAATTCAATACTTCAAATAAACTCTTACTGTTTTTACTGCTAGATTTTAATGGAAGTCATGCATACACCCTGTGAAGAAAGCTAGTCTGCAGCCCTCTGGTTTCACAGGCAGCATCCACCAGGAAAGCACTACAAGCCAACGCGCACATGGGAGAAACAGTAAAGAATACTTTTATCTCTCTACAATTTCAGGCACTCTATTACTATTTCATGTACAATTCCATATGACTGGTTCAGATAAAATGATGATTCCATCCCAACATTATAGGCATTAAAAAAATGGCAGTTACGTGCTGTAATGTCACTACTTCCTGTATTGCAGACACTCCTCTCTGAAGAATGTGGATACATGGAAGAGCACAAAACATTTCCATTAAAACACCACTCAAACCAGCTGAACAATTGTTCCCAATGGAAACCACGCTATGTCAGATGCACTAATTATTTCAGACCAAGGAACATGAACTGTTATGCAATTCTACGGCAGAGGGGGGGGGAAAGTGACACTAGAAGAAATACCGTGAAATTAAAATTCTGCAAACACTGCCAGTAACACCTCCTGATCCATCCCCATGAGCCAGGGCCCATATCCCCAAAAGTTATTGAACTACCTAAGTCACTGTGCAGTTTCTGGAAGAGTTTCAGATGAATTGTGCTGCCTCTACGTGCTGCCTGCTGTGGTTTAGCACAAAGAGAAACGAGATGCAATCATCTGAGAACATCTAACCGCCTCTCTCACTTGTGCCCAGGTGGGTTTGGACTTACCTAACGGCCTCCTTGAGGACTGATGCTCAAGATCATCTCTTTTGGAAACCCCTTGCCATTAACGGAGTTGAGATTTCCACTAAGGCCCCACCATACTCATACCAGCAGGCTGTCATCCAGGCAAGATACAGCAGCGGGCGGGCAGCTTAGCAAAGCAGCCTGGCCCCATAGCATCCACCGAGGACAAGGGCCACCTGCCACCACCATTCCCCTCAGCCCCACGTGTCCCACACAGCCCTGCACACTGAGCCCAAGACTCCCAGAGCAGTGCACATCAGCTAGTCAGGGCAGGAGCCTTCAGGTGTAAAATACATACATAAAAATAGATGGAAGCCTACAACGAATCTGTGAGATACTTGGCCAAGGAACATAGAAATCTGGGAGAGGTGAGGATGCACAGGATAGGTGCTAGTCTCCACAAACCTGTCAAGTATTTATTTTCATTTCAGTAGCCTATTTTTAAGTCAAACAGCAGAAAAACGAAAACATTGCAAGTCTTTTTACCACAGAAAAGGCAAGTCATGCTGCCAGCAGCAGTAGAGGATTCATGAAGATGTATGAGCAAACAACAGCACACACAATATAACTATGCATCTTTCCTGAAATGCAAGTAATCACTTCACACACAGTTAGACTTTGTACTTTCTAGGAGTGTGGTAAATAAAAATGGTTCTTAAAAAAAAAAAAAAAAGCAAAGTTTTGAAAATACCAGTCCCGCTTTTGTCCCTAAAGTCAGATATTCCACACTGTTCATAGCTGTTGATGGTAACTCACAGCAAGGAAGATGAGGAAGAAAGTATCTTAAACTGTCACCTCGTAGCAGCACCGAACACATATTTTCCCACAAGCTCTTAAAGCAGAAATATTTAGTATTTTGAATATAGTTAGAAAATATGTAATGGCACAAGTTCAACCACAAGCAAGCAGCTGTTGGAGCAGAGGCTCTGATACGACATTAGCTAACGGCACCAACAACTGCCTAGAAGTGAAAAAACAGAAATGCAACAACCTCCAGCGCTCACATACAATGTAGTGAGTTACATCAGCAGGATTACTTACGATTTAGATACGAAATTCTAACATAAAAGGCTTTTTCTTTTAAGGACCAGATGCAGTCTTTGCTATACTACAGTACAAAATTTAGTAGACTGAAATCTCATTTTAGAGCAATTAAATTCATCTGGCATTTGGTGGGAAGAAGGGAGGCACATGAAACACTGGAAATAGCAGCAATTATAGGTTTTTGCACTATACATAATATAAACTTACAAAATACCAAGAAGTTCAAGCAGTGTGAGAACATGAAAACACTTCAAGCAGCAAGGTATCATTAAACAGTCTCTTCACTTTTATAATCTCAAAACATTTCTATAATGTGAACCCTCAGCAATCTTGCCAGCCACTGCATCTGTCTGCTAATGGTTACAACAAAGTAAATAAAAATTGCACAGCTTGCCAAAGGCTACAGGTAAGATGAGCCTATGAGCAGAAGTCAGCTGTCCTTACTGTGCTTCCATGTTTTCACAAAAACATGTTTCTTCCCTAAAACCCAAGCAACCTACCAGATCACCAGCACACTCCCATCTGAATGAACGTTTGTCTTTCAGAAATATCAACAATTAATAGTGATGTATTCTCTGGTAACACTTCACCTGTTCTCTCTAGCAACAGCTTATTAAGAGCTACAAATGAGGCAGCAAGAAACTTCTTAACTTTATATAAGAGGAGGAGAAAAAAATGAAATTAGGTTCAGATCATGTATCAGCTCTACAAGGTTAACATACAATCCAAGACAAAACTTACTGTTGGGCGAAGGCCAAAAAACCCAGTACCAATTTGTTGGGCTACATTAGTAGGTAACATAACCTGCCTACGAGTTACTCGCCTGAAAGAAGTCTTGCCAAAGCTAGTCGTGGACCTGTAATTTGAAATTTAAAAGGAAACTTACGAAACAGTTGGAAATTTAATTACTCAAACATCAGAAATAAGAGGTAAGATTGTAAATAAATTTAAACAGTGCCAGACAAACAAGAAGCCTTTACCTCCTTTAGCTGCCAAATATTATTTTTCTAAGACAGAGATAAAACAGACAGGATTTTTGAGTAATAGAAAAAATCTAGGTTTCATACAGGAAAACACTAAGTTTTCAAGGTGGTTGCTTAACACTCTTACAGAAAGCTTTTGTTCCAAAGATTTTCCCAATTACATGTTGAATGCCAGGTGTCTTACAGCACTCATCACAACACAGGGCTCAACCACCTTTTAAAATTTTCTTTACAGCATGCTAATTTCCAGATTTTCTGCTAAGTACTCAGACATTTACAACAAGCATTATCCACAGGAAGGACTTCATGACAGATGAATAAAATACACACCCACCCAGCTTTAATTTGCAGCCAGCTTCACATGTTTCATAAAACACACCTTTTTGTCATTATAAAATGATCCAGGAAGCCCTTTTAGGTTTCATCATCTCATATAATCTTTCCATATAACAGAACATTTTCCTTCTGGAGCCTGAGCGCTGGGAAGTCACTGTGCACCCCTCCTGCGGCAGATGCACACTTGGTCAGCAGCACTGCCCTGGGCATTACACCACCCGCAATCTGTATTTTCTGCTTCATTTTAAGTCTTTTAGAGGTGCATTTGGATGACAACGCCTACCTGCATTCCAACTAGAACTAATTTCCTATTAATCTTTCCCCTTTTTATGCAAGAGATAAGGGGTAATTAGTTCAAAATAATTGTTTTATTTGTAAGAAATGCAGAGAGGATCTATATCCAGTATCTGAGACTACTTTTCAACACACTAAATCTCATTTTAGAGCTTCCAGTATCAAATCAAGGCTGTAATAGGCACATAAGACTGTGTTGATTCAATACAAGTTCACCTTGCTCGTTCAAGTTTTCTGAATTAATTTGATGAGTTGGCTTTGAAACAGCAAGCTCCAGATCAAATGAAGCTATTGTCTGTCCACATTAATTTTAAGTCAGATCAGCTATAGCTTGCCCCCCGCAACCAGAAAGATTGCTTGCTCCAACTAATTCAGCAGAAATACAGTGGTACAGACCAGTATCAATTAATGTGGAATTGGGGCCTCATAACAGTTCTCCGACAACAAAGCTAGAACATCCACTAGCGTGTTTAATTTATTTTTTAAAATATTAGCTCAAATAGATGGTTTCTGTTATGCTGGGATTAAACACAGAGGCAGAACAGCTTTTTTCAGCCCTGTGCTACCAGAAGCTGCCCTGTGAACAGTACTGGGACCTTCATCTCCATACCAGAAGAAAAGCCTTGACTATCGACCAGTCACAGCTTTGACACACGAAGAACTGCACCAGGTCACACCAGCACAGGGGTAAGAGAAGCGGCAGGGTTGGAAATAGCTCTTGGGAACGGGTAAAGAACAGCAAGCTGTAAAAATTTCTGCAAAGTGACAAAAGCCAACTGCCCGTGAGCTTCAAAAGCACCCGTCTAGTCTACAAGCACTATTTACTCATCAAGACACTTCGGCGAAGATAAACCGGTGGGTGAATGAACACTTTGATACTGTCTTCACAGGATTATTTATCCTCCCTCAACTCAAGACAGATATAAAAGGAATACAGCCCAACTAAATGCTACATCCAATAAAAACGCCAGAGGCCCTGTGTCAGGTACATATAATAAACACCCTCTGTAAAGCATTAGGTGAACACATCAAAGTTTTCAAAATCTAAATCTCAGCCTTGTGTGTCCAAGACACCGAAGTACACCACTACTGGAAAAAGGAAAACTAGAAAGCCCAGTCTCTTCTCAGGTAGAAATGTATCCCTGACAGAAGGAAGATTCCCCTTACTTATAAACCACTTGCTCCTGACCTGATACATAAATCACTACTGGTACAAAAACCCTATGCCTCATCAATTCACAATTTAAGAGATGAGTAAATGCATGAAACAATACAGATGAGAAGCCAGAGTTCTAAAGCCTCTAAAATATAAGTCTCAATTCAGGAAAGCGCTTTGATACAAAGATTAAACTCAGTGACTGCAATCATTGATTATGAAAATTCAGGTTCTTCTAGTTGCTTAATTTCTCTTTAATAGAGATTCACCAGTCAGTAGAGTCTGATACATTAAGACACTCTTTTGGTAACTAAGACTAGGGATGCATGTTAGGTTTTAGCATTTACATAGCTAGCATAGATTTGAATCTATTTTAGCTTTTAATACAATGAAATGCCACTTTTCATTTGCTATGCTAATTGTTCTTGTCTGCTGGGCTTCATTTGTATGGAAATTGAAATTTGATTAAATGCACAAAGCCAGCATTTAATGTTATTTCAATTACAAGCTATTACTCTAACTGAAATGCATGTGTTGGAAAAGATAAGCTTGAAGTACATGGCTTGGTTTTGTATGTAAGCTTTTAACAAGCAACTGCAGTTTGTGTACCTCACATGTACTTCACTTATTTTGGTCACATTTCTCAAGACAGGATCTGGTGGATCCTCTGGCACAATTTTTATTTACAGACTGATGGAAAATAGAACACAAAAACCTTCCTGCTTTCTCAAGTCACTTATTGTCCCAAACCAGACGAACCAACCTGTAAGAAAATATTCTGTTCAGATTTCAAGAGGCAATTACAGCTATCAAAAGCCGATTAAGCATTAATACAAACTAACTACAGGTGCTTAGGCCAGTAACTCTTCTTATTCAGATTTTAACTTGTCCAACAGGTCTGTCTTATATTTTATAATACTAAACTCACGTACTTAAGACTTGTACCTACATGTTGCACTACCATTTCATATTTTAACACATTTAAGAATAACTAAATTCAACAATTAATTTCAAGTTCCTAAAACTGAAATTTTTTTCTTAAATCACTATTTCCATATATTCTGCCCCATACCAAACTGTGCAAGCGTGATCAGATCCTGGTGCCTTGAGCAAGAAGCCTAACCCCCTTACATCTTCTCTCCTGGAGATTTTACTCTGTATCAGTGCTCACTAAATGCCTGCAAACAAGCACCAAAAACAAAACAGAAGAAACATCACAGTCTAAAGATCAAAAACTGCTGAAGTTCACCAGAGCAGGTACCATACCTCACACAAAACTGCTGACCATCAGCCAGCTTGTCAACAGCACGGCAGTCCCGCCCAGCCTCTGCTCCCGGTGGCCAGAAGTCTGTGGCTGAACAAAGTGCTTCCAGTGACAGAGAAGCTGTCTACAAACGTGAGAATGTTCAGACACAGTCTTTGAACAGGTCTTCCTGATTTAACCAGTCTCTGAGGTATCACTGATCCCACGCAAAGGCTCTGCTCTCAAGCAAGTGAAGCCATACCTCAGTTTTATGTCCCCTCGGCTCCAGATCGCAGAGGAATTTTCAATATCCATTCATCTCCCAGCAGGTTTACTTGTCATTCGCGAATCTTAACTTCCATTACATGTTTTCAGATTTATCCTTACCCCACCCCTGTTGCATTCAGTGCAGAGTGAGCACATACTGTGGCTTTGTTATAAAGTACTGTAAGAAAAAAAAAAGACTATAATACCTTATTTTCAGAGAAGAGAACTATTTGTCAAGCTCACAAGTCACCCTCAGATAATCAACCATTCCATAGATTAAGTTTATTTAAATTTCCCAATAATATTGGTTGTTTACTGTTCTTCAAATTAAAAGCCTACAGGAGAACAGAGCACTATTTTCACATTCAATTCCACATTAGATACAACGCTCAGCCGTTCATCTGTGCCACTGAAAACGTGCCTAAGTGTGATCCTTAGGTCAGGGAGCTTTCATTCGTCGCGGCCCAAGCGTGTGCAGGAGGGTATGAAAGCACAAAGGCACAGAGCCCAGCAAACCAAAAGCATCCTGTGCAATGTACAGAGCCAAACACAACTCACACCTATTCTCAAACTTAATTCCAGTTCCTAAAAATTAGAGATTCTGGAGTCAGAATCCCATTTAGTAGGAACACATGAGTTCCAAAATTAAATAAATAATACATGTTAGAGGCATCAGCATTTTCTGCATCACCTCAGCATGCAGTTTCATGAAGTAATTAAAATTGTGACAGCACTCCAGCTGAAAACTGTAAATCCTTAATGAATAACTCTAATGAACATTCTGTATAACTCAGTGTTCTGTCATAGTAAGTTATGCTAGATGACCCCAAGATCCATCAGAAGATTTTACAGCACAGTAAGGAATGCTGGCAGTCTCCTTTCCCTCATCTCTTGTCGATATTATACCTACACTGCACAAGCTTGGAACTGACCCAGTTTCTCCTTGCTCACAAGCGTCATTCACTGCAATTCACTGTCTGCTCTTTGTCTGGAGGGCAGACTCAATGCTAGTAAGGATTAAAAAAAAAAGAAAAGAAAAATCAAAACAACAAAAAAGCTAAGGCAGTGCAAGAGAACTGGCATTCAGCCAAAGCAAAAACATCAGAGCTGCTTGAATGGGAATCCTGGCTATGATTTCCTAAGACTTAGAAAATACAGACTTTGTGCTTTATGAACGTGAACACTTATTCCTAAGAGTGAAACAGAAATAACGTATCTCCCCATTCCCCCGTACCGCTAAAACCAAACAGAAAGCAAAACTTGCTACTTGAACCAAGCTGAAAGAATATTGTGAATTAGGCAATGCAGCATTCCAGACTGAAAAGTAGTTTATTTTCATAGCAGTGAGGATACCAGCTAAGCAACAGGCTTGCATTTTTCTTCCACCTAAGAAACTGTTATATTATGATAGTAGGTAAGCAGGTAGAAGGGAAAAGCAAAATACAGGACTTGCACAAAGAGCACTCAGTACAACCAAAACCAAAGCCATGGGTACTCAGGAACCCTTTAATATAGCTCTAAATTAAAGCCTACAGTTCCCCTGTACTACCAACCTTCTTCAGAACTTCAGATGTTTGTGCAGCCTTAGGTAGGACTTAAGTGTTTTAGCACAACAATCTCAAGTGACCTAAACTTGTTAGGCATCAAATTTTTGACTCTTTCCCTAAAGAAACCCCAACCAGTAAGCAGCCCCAGTGAACGTGCCAATCACATCTCACAATTAAATTCAAGCAAGTTTGAGAAGTAACTCAAGACCAGAAAAATACAGTGTGCAGTGCAAGCTGTGAAAAGCCTAGAGCCAGCATAAGGGAAGGAAATTATGATCACCTTGAACTTCAGCGGGCAGGAAACCCCCAGGTGGTTTGCACTATTCAGCAGCTGCCAGCCCGCCAGCACACCTGTGCGTCGTGCTGTCACCACAGCGGGGTGGCCTCCCAGCTGGCAGGGAAGTGGTGAGCTGGGGTAACCGAACCCTTGCACAGACTCTGCAGAACTCCCAGCTTCCCGGTGCCAGAGCACATATATATTGTGGCAGACAGAGGGGACATGGGGAAGACAGCCTTATTAAATCAGTGGTGTCAGGCACGGTACTACAGTGAAGGAAGGGACATAGCAGACAAGCCCATTGGAGTACAGGTTTCATTAAACCCCACTGCCTACGAAACACGCTCACGGGTGCTAAGAAAATAGCACTGTTCCTCACACAGAATTTAAATACAGTCACGCACACAATGTATTAATTCTCCCAACAAATGCAGCAACAGAGAAAAAGTCCATTAAGAACGACATCAGTAGTGAAATACTCAGCAAGTCTTAAATCCTGTCCAGAAGAGCACCATCACAAACAGTACTTTCTCCCTTACAATCCATATATCCAGGTCAGGACAGACGGATTATCCCACGAACAGCACAAATACTTAAACTCATAGGACTACCTGGGTATGGGTACCTCACCCTAGCTACTTCCAGATTCCATCCTCAATCCTCACCTCAAACTTCCACCTTCTTCCAAACACAGCTTTTACATAAAAATCCTCATACTCCATTGCATCTGAATACTTTAAAACATCCTATTAACGTACACATGCTCTTCTTGCTCATTTGCAGTTCTTCATAAAGCTGGGCTCATTCTGAAAAAGGAAAAAGCATTTGGTCCTTGGCTCTGTCTTCACAAGTATTCAGCGTTCCCTGCACCCCTTTCCTTCCAGGAGGCATCTGCACCGGTCCTTCACTGACACAATCTGCAGTGCATTTCAGAGTCACCTCTGGGATGTTCAGAAGTACATAGCAGTGCCAGCAACCCTAGAAGTACCAGTCTGGTAATCATAAGTATCTGAATACCAAGAACATTTTTTTTCCTTTTTCTTTTTCAATTTCTGAGATTCTCTGCACAAGCTGCTTGTCAGAAAGCCTCTAAAAAGCAATCTAGAGAAACTACTGATAGAAGTAATCTAGAGAGTACGTCTATAGCTTAAGCTACTACCTGGTAGCTGCCCACTCAAAATTACCCCCCAAAATCTAAGCATGTGAGACAGTTCCTCTCCTCCTCCAATCAACTATATTCTCAGGATTAGAAAAGCTCACATCCTATCAAGTCAGCTTGGAGCAACATTTGTTCCTAACTCGTTCTAAACAGTTTTCACTTAAGACAGACCACCACAGAAAGAAGCTGTATTCCCTTTGACCAAATAAACTGTAGGCATAAAAAAAAAAAAAAAAAAAAAAAAAAAAAAAAAAAAAAAAAAAAAAAAAAAAAAAAAAAAAAAAAAAAAAAAAAAAAAAAAAAAAAAAAAAAAAAAAAAAAAAAAAAAAAAAAAAAAAAACAACTAAATCCCAAATATAGAGATCAGAGTTTTCCACAGAAGAAAGAAAAATTTAAATCCAAAGTTTTACATGAAACATATTAGTATTTATCTAGATCAGGCTTCAACTAGACGTATATTCAGATGAAACACGATAACAGCAATTCAAGAACTGACAGAGCAATCAAGGCTAATTTGTAAACACCATTACATTGAAAGTTGGAATTGCCAGATTTCAGCAGTATTAGTTAGCAAGGCCATTTACATTCAACAAGACAACACATGTTCCTACTTCTCAGGAAAACAAAAGAGTTAATGTCTTTTTTTTTTCCAGTACAGAATTCAATAGTATTTAAGCATATCTTAAACTTTCAGCATGTGAGCAATCCAAACAAATTAATGAAAATACACAATTTAAGGCCAAGTGTGTACCTAGAATACCTTGCTGGATTAAAACAGAGGAACTGCAATAGTCTAATGCAAAACAGGTGACAAAATTCTACCAGATATTTTTAACCACTCCACTCTCCAAAACTAACGCCATTTCTTAATTTCAAAACCAAATGAACATGGAAGAAGCTTTCTAAAGGGCCCTGAGGAAGGTCATGGTCTTAAAACAAGAATTTAACAATTAAAGGAGAGAGGAAACCTGCACATGAGTACTATTCAAATGCAGGTCACACTAAAAAAAAAAGCTTTTGCTCCTGTTTCATTTTTTTTCTTCAAATCTTGTACAAGACTTGATGAGTAAGCACCTAGAACACTTAAAAGCAAAAATTCAATACACAAATATTGTGACCTGAAATACAGAAAACTTATTCTATTCTTTGCACAGTAGCTGGTGCAGTGGCTGTCATGTACTGGAGCAAACAGCTCATGCTTTGAATAGCATCCCCCTGCTCAACTAAAGGCAACCATGGCAGGAATGCAGCCAACGTTAGCCACTGCCACGTCTGACCACGCTGTACGAGGTACTGTACTTTCTTCTTCCATGGTAAAACATACCTGAGCAGAAATTTCATCTATCAAACCCTTAAGTTTAATAGTTCCATCAGAAGTCAGCAAACAAAAGTCCAACCCATTCATAAAAAGCCATTTAACCCTTCAAGACTAATTTTCTTATTCCCCACACTTCCTAACAGCTCGAGTACTGCCAGCGCTCTTCAGCAATCCGACCAGCTTCTATCATGCACATCTGTCAGGTACTATACCATGAAACTTGATCTTTGCCTTTTTTTTTAGCTGTCACATGAATAGAAAAATTACATTCAACTCCGTTATTGCTCAGAAAGACACTACAGTAGCCTTGGACCATTTCTCTCCAACCTGCTTACTACCAGAATTGAGGGGGGACAATGCTTCTGATTAAGTCTTTGCACTTGGATCTCTCTCCCACAAGATCCTCGAGTTTTCAGTAAGATTTTTCTAATATGTCATTAGCAGAACATTTATGTTACTGTATTTTAATCAGTAAAGAGTAATTGAAGCGTAACAAATAATTTCACAAATTCCACAGAGAGAAAACACAACTGGAGTTTTGGCAATCCCTCGATTAAAATAAGTTGTAACATGTTTTAAAAGTTTAGCACACAACACAAGGAAAAATGCTGTTTGGGCACAGACTCAAACCAAGCAGGTGTTAGAGGCAGGATTGCTCGTTTTCTTTTAAACTGTATAAAAGATGTGCATAAAAGATATGCTACTTTTAAGTCAGAAGAAACCTTTCTACTTAAATTGCTAAACAAATACTACCACAGATGAATCATACAGATACTGAAGGCCAATACCCAGTTTTATGTAAAATTCTTCTCACTCATGCAAGGCGATGTTTGACACCTACCCTTGTATCACCCCATCTATCTTCCCACAGAGATCTGAGGGCACAGCTGGCCTGGGAGAGCCACGCTCCAGGCTGGAGATTATTTCCCTCCATACAGACCTAAGGGCCGCGCTTCCTCACTCAGACCTTGGCTGCTGTGGTATTGCCCACCCTGCAATGCAGACTTGAGTGTCAAAACACAAATCGATGGAGACTTCAGCATTTCAAAGTGACATCTGAAGCTCCCTCAAGAAAACACAGTTGCACCCAGCCCAGAACACCCAGCATTATTCTACCAGAAATGACACTTAATCCCATTTTTCTGCTAGCCTTGCTTCCCAAATAATTTCACTGGGTATCCTCAGTAACTGGTCTCACAGTGGCAAAAGTACAAGGGAGCACAGCAGAGGAGGTATATCAAAGAGAAGACTGCAGGAAAAAAAAGTTACACAAATGAAAATACAACAAAGGAAAAACAGTAAATTAAAGGACAAAAGAGCAGGGAATGTCCCAGGATCAGCCACCGAAAGCTAATTCTACATTTCCACCCACTGAGCTGGCTGACAACTGTCAAGTGCTAATCAATAAAAAGAACATAAGCTAAACATAATGTTCGATCAACAAATTTTAATTAACTAGGAAGTTGAAGTTATTTTGTTTAGATATAGTTAATAAGGCAACTATCAATTTCCATTAGACTTCAAATTGTATTTCTAAATAATCTAAATGGTAGGCAAACACTAATAATAACTTCCTTAGGAGTTCCATATAGCAAATACCATTAAAATGCTGTTCATCAAACCCAGAATGAGCAGGTTGACCCTTTAATACAAAGATAAAACTTAAAAGTTTCACAGGTAACCACAAGATGCCAGAGGATTTCAGTTTGGGAAACGTGGATTAAAGGTTAATCCCAAACTCGTGTTTTCAAGCAACTTGGTTGACAGAGTTCTCCTACAGCTAATCAATGACTTCACTAAACGATCTTCTTGACTCAACAGGTTCTCCACAAAACCAACACTGGAAGGGCAACGCAAAGGTGTGAGCCTGCCATCCAAGGACCTGGAATAGTACCTAAACCCTTCCAGAGGCTGGAAAGCCAGAAAGGAACTGGCACTGCCAGCTACCTGCCCACACTTAGCACTGCTGAAAAACTTGTGGGTCCTGGCACCTGAAACTGTAACTGCAGCCATGAGAAGGACACGTGCACGACACTGTATTTAGACAGGAAGAATAAGCTGCAACTGCAGAACAAGCAACAGATCGGCAACTAGACTTAGGGAAAGAATCTGGTGTTTGGAGTCTCTGTCACAGGAAATCACAAAAAATGTGCTATCCTTCAAGAATCGCCTGGGTTTACCAGATTTTGTTTTGGGACAGGAACACAGCCAACCCAATCCCTCAGAAAGCTGTGGCTAGAAGGTGTACTATCAGTCTGCACAGAACAAAAGATTAGGAAGCCTTTTCCCATCGGAGGGCAGCCCTTGAGATCACAAAGGCAAAGATCAGCAGAACCTCTCATCAAGCCTGCCACTAGTCATGATCTGTTTCTTTTCTATCTCAAGGACTTCCTTGTTCGGGCTATCAGTGAAGTTCAGGCTCTCAAGAACCCCTCACACACTTACCTAGTTTTAAAATACAAAACAACCTCAAACACTCACATTAACCGCCGACGGGCAGAAGCAGTGAGCTGAGCTGCTTCCAGGTTCTGCTCTACCCACACTTCAGGTACAAGAAGTTCGATGCAGGGTACGCAGGCTCTGTGCAGTCAACGTATGCAAGTGCAAGAGGAAGTTCTGCTCTTCACGTAAGAAGTTATTTATATGCATCTCATAGGATGAAACGAGACCTTATAAAAGTTGCAAGAAATCACCACGTAAAAACCCAGAGACTCAGGCATTACTCAAAGGACTGTAGAGGTAGTTACTACTCTTGCATTACAATACAAGATCAAAATCAGTCCTAACAAAGCTAATTCCAGGGGACAGAATAATTCATTGAAGTCTTGGCTGGTTTTCTGACATTCACTGGGGGATTTTACATCTTTCATACTTAGTATCTAAGTATCTTCTCTCTTCAAGCTAGCTGTGCCTTTCCCACTACCTACTGAGAAAGAAGCAGCACTTCCACAGCCGCTTCCTCCCACTACAGAGAGAGGCTGTAGCAGTGCTCTTTCTCCATCACTTCTGCTGTTCCAGTCTAATCTTTCTCTGCTCCCAAACCTACCACGGGGACACAGAAGTCACATGTTTGCAAATCCTCAAGCTCCCCTTCCGGTTTTTTACTTCCCAGAACTAGAGCAATCCATGCAAACAGCCTTCTGCCTACTGACTCCTTTCTTCTCCTTTACTTTGTGGCAATAGCTAGTAGCAAACCCACTCACACCTCAAAAGTTTTGCTTTATAATTAACATCAAGAATTACCCGTCTTAAAGTATCAGACCTGTTAATAAGGTCTGATACCTTCTGCCTTGTCTCCCTCCTACACTGATAGCAGCTGCAAGGAAGACTTTCCAAATCCATCAGCCTCATTTTGCACCTTGTACCAACAGCAAACAGCGGAGCACAGGAACACCAAGAAAAGAGCACACTAATATGTAACAGTAGGAAGGAAAAAAAAAAAAAACTAAAACCAGTAGATTAAGAAGTAAGGGGATGAGGAGGGAACGTAGGACTGAAAGACAGGCCAGCCCTACTTTCAGCAAAAGTAACTGAGGAGGTGTGATAAAACCCTTCTGCCTCTCACACCTAGAAGCCCTTCCTTGGGAATCCAGCTAAATACAAAGACAGGGACTGTAGTTAGCAACAACATGGAGCCAAATAAATATTACTCACCACAGCTCTTGCTAAGGTAGAGACAGTGAACAAAAAGCAAAATAAGGGCTTCTATTTGCTTACCGACAAACTCCCTTCACAGCAGAGGAACAGCGGGCCCACGTCACATTTTATGACTGATGCATTTGGGCCTCCTATTGAATTAACTGGTACAGTTCAACTAGCCAAAACCAGACACGTTCAGTCACAGCAGGCAAGTGGATCACCTTCAAACAACACTGACCATGGGTTTGTTTAGACTTCCACTCAGAGCAGCTCTGCCTTGCATTTCAGAACTTTTGACTAAGTGACAAGAGAGAGCTGGCAATTTAAACACACTTGTCAATGGCATTGCCTCAAGACACCAACACCCCACTGGTAAGAGCATAACCGCCAGCTGCGCACAAGCAAGCACCAAAAAAGTTCAAACTTTAAGCTAAAGTGGTGGGGCTTTTTAATTAGACCACTTGCACTGGCAAGTCTTTCTAAGCATTGTCAATTACGTAAGTTGTGCAAAATTTTTAAAAAGAGAACTTGGATAATGAAATTACTTCCTCTAGCTAGCTTTGAAGTGGAGAAAAAAAGCTGCAAGAACAAGAACTCAATTGGCTTTTAGCTGCCTGGCAAACGCTCTAATAAGAAAGCCCAATGACCTACATTCACAAGGCTCTGTACTAAACCACTATTACAAAATCCAATATAAAGCCTGACCATGTTTAAGTGTTTTCCATTAGCAAGCAGCAGTATCTTGTTAGAGAAATATGAAAACATGTTACTGTCTTTAGGGATGATGATCTTAATTAATCCTCTGAACACTATTCTGAAACATGTCGTTCTGATTGCCCCAGACTGTTTAAGCTCTCAACGTTACATAAAGATACCAAAACCTTTGCTGTTCAATTGTGCAATGGGATGTTAACAAGAACAAGAAACAGTTCTTGTTAACAGAAACAAGAACTTCTTACATGTTCTCAAAGTGTGCTGCAAAACTGGATTAATAACAACTTACATCTCTGATGCTCTTTAGACAACTGACAGAAAGGCACTGATATTCACAAACTCAGTCTAAATCCAAGTGACTCAGTTAACACATCACACACATTTCTTCACACAAAGACAGCTCGCAGCCAGCTAGTCAGATAACCTGAAGCAGATGTTTTGAGTTGTCCCGGAAAAGACAGTATTAAGCCAAACCCTACTGTGGTAAATATCCCCAGAACAAGTGTCTGAACACCAGATATAATCAATTCAGTAAACGTTCAAAGGAAATATTAAGTTAGTCCTTCACTGTACACGCACACATTTGGAAAAGTCTGATGCATTCAGCTTCAAGTCACATTAGCAGCTTCCAAACACATAATGAGTAACACAACTCCAGGAGAAATGCCCTACTTGAAAAAAACAAAAACAAACAAACAAAAAAACCTCTTTCAACAATGGACTAGTCAGAGTAAGCAGCTTATGGTCAAAACAGTTAGAAAGGGAAAGCAGGAAATGCTGTGACAAAAAAAAATTCAAGCAGATATTCTCAAAGGCACAAAATTACCATTAAAAGTCCACAGGCTCAGAAAAATCTAACTGCTTATGGTAGCTTCAGGAACCCAAGTCACCACAGCTAGGGCCGATGTCAAGGTATGCTGGATGTACCCGACACAGTTAGTGATGGCAGTAGCGTAAAACAGACTTTTATAACCAAGGGGGTGGGGGGAAAGAAATCAGGGAAAAAAAAAAAAAAAAAAAAAATTAATTTGTCTCCTAATGTACTACAACCCATTTCATCCTACATGCAGAAAAAAAATAGGTCCATGTAAAATCACTGCCTTTCAGATTGCCTGAAAAGATACTACAGTTGAGGCTTAAAAGAAGGTTTTATTTATCTGAAGAGCACAGCAAGAACACAGACACAAAGCTAGTGTCAAATTAACATGGAAGTACAAAGAGGTGCCTGATTCGCTGGGACTGAATTGTGAAGGGACTACACATTCATCTCAGAGTACATTAAACCTCCCATCACTCTGCAGCACTCATTTGATAGCTCCAAGTACAGATTTCAGCTCAGCAAGCTGCAGGCATCCTTTCTAAAACAGTAAGACAGTCACTACAATACACAGGTTTAAAGAAGCAAAAAGAAAAACAAACACCACCAGGAAAATAAATTCTAAGTTCAAATACTCTTCTCTTTCTGAGGAAATCCACGTACCTCCCCCCCAAAAAAACACATGGGAGGCTCCCTCACCATTGATTAAAATGACAAATTTGCCTCTCTACATTCGCTGTACTCCTGTGAGCCAGATTTTCCCTATTTGCCCCTTTTGTTTCAGGATCAACCCACGTACTATTTGATCTACTACATGGGTGATCTCTTTGAGACAGTAGATTCAAGATACTAAACGAAGGAAGCTAAAAAGCAAACAACACTGGCAAAAAAAAAAAAAAAGATGCGAGGCCACCCTGAAGCGATAGGCTCTCTTCCGAGGAGGGAGAGCATCACCATGGACAGCTCAGCCACCACACGCATCCGGAGCCTCCCAGGAAACAGGATGGATGAGCATGTTCCAAATGGAACTCAGAAACTCCTCACACAGCAAGGAATTCCAGCTGCAACACTACATCCAGTTGGATTACTTCACATTAAGGTTCAGGAATACACATATCCAGTTCAAGCAAAATTTGAGGAACGCATATGGAGTTGCCATAGAGGAATCCCAATGCTACAGGTCTCAAAGCCAATGGTATGTAACCTAAGCAGATGAGTTAGGGTCTGTTCACAAGAAGGAAGCTTCTGACAGCGTGACCACAGCACCACAAATCTCTGACGTGGATAGATTACAGCACCAGTGAAAAAAATTAGTTTGCCTTAAAAAAGCAAAACAGTGAAAAACTAGTCTTCATCCATCAAGCATCAGCTGCCAACAGATATCTCGTATCAAAGAGGAGTGCCAAATGTTCTTATACAACATGAAAAATGCCATTTTCTAATTTCTCGGAGGCTGCAATGCTCAACAGCAACAGAGTTCAGGGTCAAATCTACCCACCTGTAAAAGTACACAGACAGCTACGAACCTCTTTTCAATTAGGAATTCAACTGCCTGTAGTGCTTAGTGCCAGCTATAAAGGAAGTTGCTTGAAATCAGTTTTACATAGTATCTTCTCCCACATAAAAGCCTCTAGCTGTAATAATACTAGGTTAGCAACTCCATGTGTTTTATTTTTTGGCTACTTAAGAGCACATCATAAGCCCTGTATATACATAGCACTGCCAAAAAAACAAGCTAAAACAAAACAAGGCACACACAGAGCAGTTTCAACATCTAAGTTAGTTATTTCAATACTGCCTACACTGACCCAATTGTGTCTCAGCTGTACTGGGAACTTGCTTAAACACAGTTCACTAACACTGCTACATTTTATTAGTCTGGGTCATGAAAGTTATTCTGAAGAGAAAGAACAAGGGGATTTTTAAAATACACCATCATTCTTACTCTCCTGTTCACAAAGGAGAAAGTACCATCAGGTGCAGTTGGAGTGTGCGATGGCAGGATGGTTTCCAAACCTGCAAAGCCACTCCAGGCAGCCTCACGCTTGGGCTACTGATGCTCTTTGGCAAGAGCAGCCTGAAATACACGAGGGCTCTGCCAAGCTCCAAGCGAGTTCAACACCCAAAACGAAACTCCAACAGAGCAGTGCAGCTAGAAAAGCAGGAGTTATGAACCAGCAAACAACAACCATTCTCCAAAATCACTCGTCTTAACATTTTAAAGCACCATGCCTAGTAGCTACCACACAAGCTCCATCACTAAATTACTTCCCTAAAAGAAGCAGAACCAGAACTACGGCAATGACTTAAGAACTGACATGCAACTGGATTTTCTTTTTCTTTTTGGCATGATCATATGGCACTTTGAAAGTGAGGTTTTTGTCTTGTTTTGCTGGCATATAAGCCCCACAACATAAAAGCACGTAAGGAAGAAGCACCTAAAAACTTAGCCACGTCGCCACGTTTCCACTGCTAACTAACTGTAGGTTATGCAGTTTTCTACCTAAGCTTTCAAAGTTTAAGTGGATTTTTTTCCCCGACCTCACAGCCCTCTCAAGACCCAGCCATCCGGCACAGGGGACCGCCGTTTTACCCCACCACTCAGCCAGGTCCCATCTCTTTTTAAGAAGCGTACCGAGGCGGCAGAGGCGTCACCGGCAAAGCCCTCACCAACCCCCGAGCCCGGAGCCGCCTTCGGGCCACGGCGACCCCGGAGCGGGTCTCCTCCTCCCGGCGCCGCGTCCCCGGCTGGAGCCCCGCCGCCTCTCGGCACCCCCCGGCGCTGACCTCCTGGGGGGGCCAAGCCGGCCGGCGGCTCTCGCCCGGGCCCGCCGCTCGCTCTCCTGGCCCGGGAGAAGCCCCGGCGGCCGCACGGCTCCGGGCCCGGGACCCGCCCCCAGTTTGAGGAGGGAGGACCGGTACCCCCGGCCCCGCTGCCCTTACCTGGCCGCAGCGGCTCGGTGATGCTCAGCACCAGGAGGAAGAGGAGGAGGAAGGTGCCGCTGTCCGCCTTGGGCACCATTTATCCTCCGTTCATCCTCCCCCGGCGCAGCGCCACAAACCCGCGGGGAGGGACGCGAGGAGCGGCGGGAGGAGGGGCCGCCGCCGCCGCCGGACCCGCGGGGGGGGGCCCCCGTCCGCACCGAGCTCTTCCCCTCCCCCGTCCGCCGCCGCCCCCGGGTGGGAGCCAGCGGCCCTGGCTGAGGCGGCGGCTGCGGCGGGAGCAGCGCTGGGGTCGGGCGGCGCCACGCTGCGGGCCGCTCGCCTGGCTCTGGCGACGCACAAGATGGCGGCCGCGCCTCCCCGCCGCCTTCCCCCCTTTCCCCGCGCCGCCACGCCCCCATCCCCACCGGGCGCCGCCCAGCCAATCGGCGGCGCGGGGGCGGGGCCAAGCGCCCGGCTCTGCACACGCCCCGCCCACCCAGGGGAGATGGGCGGGGCTGGCGGCTGCAGGGGGGGACGTGCCCCTCACCGCGGCCTCCGCCCCCCCTCCGTCCCCAGCCGGGGTGGCCTTTCCCACTCACCTCGGTCACCACTTCGCTCTCCCCATCCCCTCCACAACAGCCTCAACCACCTTCCCGTCCCCAGGACGGCCTTTCCCTTCCCCTCTGTCCCTGCCGCCACGGCCTTCCCCTGCCACCGCAGGGACTCCCCGGCCCTGTCACCCTGCCTGTCCCCAGGGTGCAGGGACGAAGCGCCGGGCTTTCCCAGCCCCAGAGGGCTCTGAGGTTGACCCGGCTGACCATCGTTAGCCCACTTCATCAATCATGGTCCGTGTTTTCACACCTCTGCGGGATCTCCCGCTGTGATGGGCCGCACGCAGGTGACACCAACGAGCAGCACCCCGTGCTGCGACATCCCTGCGGCCGGGGCCCTGGTGCCGTGGCTCCCAGCACCCAGCACCGCCGGAGCCAGCCCGTGTTTCCATACCTCCTGGAAATGCTGCGTTCCCAGGCCCAGACAGAGAGAAAAACTAAAAAGAAAACTAATTGTGCAACTCAGATCAGTGTTAATGGCCCTGCAAATGACAGGTGCCTTTAGGAATTTGTCCCTGGGTGTTGCCGCACATAAGGCCAGGCAGGGTGGTGGCTGTCCCTGCCGGGAGCCCTGCCTGGCACCGTCCCCAGCACCACAACTGTCCTGGTGCTACGGGTCAGCCCATGTGGCATCTGGGATCAAAAGGCAGATTTACCTTCAACCTCTGCTCCGTAGATTGAGTTGTAACTTCTGATGATGACTGGAAGAGGAGCAGGGGTGTTCGTGCTGGGACACTGGCTCAGGCAGAGGTCAAGTGCGGCAGCTGTTGGGTTTGCAGGGAACTGGCATCTTCCTCTGCAGATAATTCCAGCTTGACAGTAAAACTCTATTCAGAATCAAAGCCAAAACCCAGGAGGCTGCCTGGAAAGTTTTAAATTTTTTTTTAATGTTTACAACAAAGTGCTTTTCACTTTCATGTGACAATGTGAAGTTTTCAAATAAAATATTGACATTCCAATAAGGACCACTTTAACTCAACATTACACACTCCCCATTCCCCTGTTAATACCAATTACTCGCTATACCCAGCAGCAAACCTCTCTCAGGGGCATTCCCAACAGCTGTACTGATAATTCTGCTCTCACATTGCTTCTGCTTCCCCTCAGCCGCTGCCCAGGCCGGGTGCTGGCTGCCGAAATGCAGGCAGGAGGACGGGGGCTTCTGTGGGTTTTCTCAGGCACCCGCCGTCTCTGGTACCAGGGGAGCTGTTGCCGTGCTCATGTCAACAGCATCAGGGAGATGCTTTTTTCCAAAGCTTAAGGTGAAGTTTAATGCAGCAGCAGAAAGTGGTGCCTTCCAAGACCTTGAAGCAGTCTCCCCCCAGAGCTAGGGCAGCAGCCAGCCCGGAGCTGTGAGCCCTGCGGGGCCCCAGGAGAGCGGGATGACGGGGGATGCGTGCTTGGGGACCCACCGGAGTGCGTCACAAGCAGCAGGAAAGTTGCCTGAAGATTTAGGCCAAAACCCATTTTTCCAGCTCTCATGTGCTGCCAAATACTGTCATGATCCGAGTGTCCGTGGGGAGCTGAAGCATGACAGCTTCCTCCAGCACAAAGCACGAGCACCAGACTCCCCAGCTTTGTTCCTCCCAAGGGATGCTGTGGGGGGAGGCTGTTCTCAGCCCCGCTTCCAGCAGCCCAACCGCACACACTGACCCCAGATTGATCCAGGACATTCCTCACCCACCCCAAGCCCATGACACCCAGAGCCTGGGCATTAGACCATACGTGACAAGGTACAAACAAACACCCCACGAAGCCTGGACCATGAGAACAGGGCACATGCTGCTTGCCCCTGGCTTCTGTTCAAGGAAAGGCAGACCTCTGCCCAGGGCATGTGGGAGCTGGCACAGCCCAGGGACTCCCAGTTTCCTACTAGGAATAAGTGTTTCTCTAACCAGCGCGCATGGATCACCCGTGCCCAAAAAGCGGTGGAGAAAAGCTGCCGTGTCCAGCAGGAGCAGAGGGAAGGGGCTCACCGGGAGGGCAGCTGAGCCCAGCTCTCACCCCAGTCTGACTCTGCGCTGGGGTCTGCAACTGGCTGCTGTGGGGCCAGCTGCAGCAAGCTGGGATTGAGGCAACAAATGTAAATATGAGGGAGCAATAATTTCTCCATCTCCCCCTCTCCTGAGTGATTGGATCCATTACCTTTATTTTTGCAGAGAAATAGCCCAGTCCTCCAAAACAACAAAGTCTTTCCAACCACAGCTTCCCTTCTGAGCTAAACAATCAGAGAAGTAGAAAGCAGCACAGAGCCCCAGCGCTGACTGGAACCGGCTTTCGGCTGGGTGCAAAGCTGCAGCCCCTGCACCATGGCAGGGGTGGCTGCCTCTGCCCCGGGGAAACGCTTTTGGCCCCGAAGGTGAGGTACACAGGGAAGCAGCTTGGGGCTCGGTTCCTTTGGGATGTCCCGTTGCAGACTCAGGTCCCTGCTGCAGGACACAGCTCATGTGGGCCGCAGGGAATCAGCAAAAAGCAGCTGGAACGCAGCCTCCTGCCCCAAGGCAGTGCCCCCACCGCTCCCCTGGCCACTCCGGCCTGGCTGCTTGCTCAAAGCGTGGTGTGGGGCAGTTGGGAGAGTTTCTCTTCTCACCTACCTCACCTAACCCTGTGTTGCTGCTCATCTGCTGCTCAGCATTTTCTCACCTGCGCCCCACAAAGAAAAGAGCGGCAGCCATCTCTGGTGTAAGCTGTGTTTTGCTTCTTTAAGGCATCTGAGCCTGACTTCTCTGTCTGGGTTACAGCAACTCATCCCTCGTGCTCACTGGCTCTTCACTAACAGTTCCTCAACTTTCTCTCTTAAGAACTACATCCTCCTGTTCCCCAAACCAACCATAATCCCCCCCTTTCCTGTCCACCTGTCCTGCTGTCCCTCATCTTCTTTCCCGCATGGAGCAAGGAGCCAAGCCCCAAACTGCACGTGCAAGCATCCACAGGCTCTGCCCGTGATGGTGTTACAGCCCATTGTCACACCACTTGGCCTCAGGTCCTCGGGGGCTCCCACGATTTCCTGCAAGCAGCCGATAACCCACCACCGCCAGCCCCACCACCCAGGAGAGCTCAACTACTGCTGCCGCCGCAGCTCACCACCAACCGCCTCTGCGGCGTTAGGAGAGCTCCAGGTGCTATTTTGGCTGAGGGAGGAAGCGGGCTTGGGCCTTGAGTATGGGAAAATGCAAATATACATGAATAGCAAAAGGAAAAGAACTCTATGAAAAATGAGAGGGGAAAACAAAATTAAAATCACAAGTCATCAGAACCAAGATGTTTTTTCACAGTGGATTTTACCCTGTAAGGCACATTATCTGCTAGTGCTACAGCAGCAAAAATATCTGGCAACAAAGAGTTTACTCTTTGTAAATTAGCCCCCTAATTACAGAAATCGGGGGCTGAACTGCAGCAGGAAGCAGAGACCAGACATTACAGCAGGCGTTACAGGAATAGCCTATCTGAAGAGCACTACATCCTCTTCAAGAGATCCAGTTTTATAGCGTTCCATTGAAAATAAATTACATCCCCAGCAAACACGTGAAGACCCTTCAGTTTGGCAGAATCGAGACTGTGATTTCAGTAGGGCTGTCTAGGTTAATTCACTCGAGGGCAAACACAAAACCAACATCATCCCACAGGATATTTAATGCAATCTGCCTTTAAGCATGAATTGCACAACATGGAACTAAATTCTCAGACATCATATTTCTCTCTCTGTTATTCCAGCTACATCTCAGTTTGAGCACAACCAGTTTGAAATGTCGTGGAAGACGCACGCCCCATCCTGTTCCTGACCCATTGCCTGTGTAAATCCCATCCACGGTCCCTCAAACACTGCCCAGCCTTTACGTGCATCCCACGCCCAGAAGAGAGAGCTCCCACACCCAGTGAATGGGTAGGCATCATCTAACAAGATGGAGATCAGCCACCAGGCTTGAGGCATGCACGCTGATCACAGCCTGCTTCCGCACATCCAGCCCACACCCCAACTTCTCTCCATGTTCCCATGCTTGTTCTTCTCTACTCCTTCCCTTTCTCTAACCCTCATCTTCTCCCAAAATAACCCTCCTCTAATTACTTTTTCCTGTAGGTCCCAATCTTGCTACATCTGTAGCCAAATTTGTTTCTGATACCTCTCACTGGATCACCTCCATCTCACCAGGGTCCACACCCCAGGTGGTCCCTGTGCTCCTCTTCTATCATCTGTGAAGCTCAGCCATTTCCCCGGGGGGCTCTCTGTAGTGGTCCAGCACCTACCTGTTACCTGCTGCATCCGGCCAGCTCTCAGGTCACGTCTGCTCCTTTCTCCTGGTCTGTTCAGTGGCCCAAACCGCAGGCCAGGGCCTGACCACCTGCCTGTGTACTCTAGCAGAGAGGTCCTGCATGTCATGGAGATAAGCCAATAGTGTGATTTTAAAATTTTAAGATTACCCAAGAACTTGGTTGATATTTAGCCAGTTCAGTCCATAAAGAACACCTCTGGAAGCACAGAAATCCATTAGTAAATGGATTCCCTTCACATTCATTCATGAGTACCTGAGAATAATTTTTTTTTTTGCTTAAAGAACAAGCTTAGCCTCAATTATTTCTGAAATAAAAAAAAGCAAAAATTACTGATTTCTTGCAGTCATGATTCCTAGCAATGCCATGTTGATCAACTGATTTTTACAAGGTGCACTATAAAAACCGAGTCCCTTGGAAGGGTTTTTCACAGTCAGGGACACGAAGTGTCAGTGGAAACTGTGCAAGAGGAAGCTCTCCACCAAGACAAACACAGCATCAAACACCCCAGACCTTACAGAAGGCTGCAGGCACTGCTCAAAGAGCTGCGTAAGATTTTCCGTGGATGTTCCTTCAGTAAAACATTGCCTGATTATAGCAAATGTCAAGACTGCCAAGCATTACACAGGCTGTCTTGTACTCGGGTGTGGTGCAAGTGTACACATGTGGCTACGCCTGCTTCCTGCTAGAAGGTGCTCGTTGCTTCTCCAGGCTGGATCACACCACACCAGTGCTCATCCCACACTCAAAGGTCAACTCACGCTGGAGCAACCACAGCTCTGAGTGCACGCTATGTATGGTTAAAACTGCTCTTCATGTTTTCTGGCTAATTATAAAAATTAGCCACAAGTTTCAAAGAACAGGAAGAAAAAAAACCAAAAGCCCCAGTGTGGCTGTCATTCTGTTCTTCAGAATGACATTGTCATCCATGCTGGTGGAGGAAGTAAGATTGTCCCTAGCCCCTGTGTTTTGATCATCAAGTCTTTGGAGTCACACACATAGCAGCTGTAAAAACAAATTTGAAAAAGCTGAAATCAACACAAAGCAAAAAGCCTCACAGGCTGATTCCAGTGAAGCAATCAACATACAGAACAGTAATCCTGAGTGCCCTTCTGAGGAAGGTGTCAGTGTGAGCCTTTCTCAAAAACACCAGAAGCTGGATATCAAAACATAACTTCCCCACTGAGTAAAGGTTTAAGAAAAAGCCAGTTGCAAAGCCCACAAACGCAGCCAGTCATCAGAGCTACAAAATGGAGGGGCTGGATGAACAACAAGGAAATTAACTTAAGAGAAGATACCTCCGTCCTCTAACAAGCCCATGAGAAAAAAAAAACAACAAAAAAAACCCATTTCTTGAACATAGCCTCCATGAAGACAAGAAAAGCAGCATCCCATCCCTTTTGAGGAAATCTGGCTGATGAGGAGCAAGGGCACCGTGTGCCGGAAGCAAGCCCATGTGGGGTTTAAAACATCATCCAAGACATACAAAAACACAACAGACAAAATTTCACCTGACCGACCCATGAAGAAATATAAAAAGACTTAGGCACATTTTAGGAAAGAAAAAGATTTAAGCTACTTGCATCCTGTTAGCAAAATTAAATATAAAGATAATTTTATGAAAAAGGCAGAGCACAACCAATCTCTCTCAGCAACTTGATGTTAAGTTTTGCCCTGGATGACGTCATCCAGTAGCTTCATAAAAGGACTGAAAGGTCCTTCCAAGTGCTCTGCAGAGGGACATCTGCCTGTGACATCACAAAGCAGCCAAAGCTGGAGTGCACACCCACCCACGGCGCCAGCACCCCCGGCAGCCACCACGATGCATGGCAACACCACCTGCCACCACGCATGATGCACACCAACACCAACTCATGCAGCTCTCCCCAGCTCTCCCACCATGGACGATGCTGTGGTGCTTAGAAAGAAAGGCTACACCCTGAACAACACGCTAGGAGAAGGCTCTTACGGCAAAGTGAAATCTGCCTACTGTGAACGGCTGAAATGCAACGTGGCCATCAAGATAATCGACAAGAGTAAAACTCCTCAGGAATTCCTGGAGAGATTTCTTCCCAGGGAAATAGAGGCTTTGAGACGCTTGCACCACCCCTCAATCATCAAAATCTATGAGATTTTTGAGATATCAGCCGGTAAAGTGTACATTGTGACGGAGTTGGGTGAAAAGGGAGACCTCCTGGACTACATCAAGATCACGGGAGCTATGAAAGAGGACACTGCTCGTGTGAAGTTTCAGCAGCTGGCTTCTGCCATCAAGTATTGCCATGACTCGGGCTTCGTTCACAGGGACCTGAAATGTGAGAATATTCTTCTTGATGGAGACCTCAACATCAAACTGTCAGACTTCGGCTTTTCCAAATCCTTGTGTCAGGATGAAAACGGAAGAACTATTCTCAGCAAAACCTTCTGTGGGTCTCCTGCGTACGCAGCCCCTGAAGTGCTACAGGGCATTCCTTGTGACCCCAGGATTTCTGACATATGGAGCCTGGGTGTCATCCTGTACACAATGGTCTATGCTTTAATGCCATTTGATGATTCCAATGTCAAGAAAATGATCCGTATTCAGAAACAACACAAAATTCCCTTCCCCAACTCAAAACACCTGACTGCAGAGTGCAAGGACCTCATCTGCCACTTGCTCCAGCCCAACGTGTCTCAGAGGTTGTGCATAGATGAAGTTTTGAAACACTCATGGTTGCAGACTCCAAATTCCACAATCCCTTCCCCCCCGCCAGCTGCAGAAGAGGGTGAGTGTTCCCAAAACCTGCGTGAAGAAAAGCCTGAGCACAAGGAGCAAGCCATATCCCAGCCTGCAGAAGGGGAAGGAGAGAAGAATGAAATGGGATCCTCTTAAGGACGGCTGGTTCTAACAACATCAAAGTCGGTCTAACTTGTGAACTACCGGTTCTGAACTTCAGCTTCTCTGGATCCTGTCAGCAGTCCTCGTCTTTCGCTTTGCAAAGTACAGCAACAGAAGACACGCTACATCTGCTGAGGTAAATGAACAGCTTCACACCTCTACTCTCAAAAGATCTGTCTCTGATATGATTTGCGGGGATGAGAAGTTACTGTCAAAACAGATTGGGAAGTTCCCTTCAGTGCTGCTGACACTTAACAGCTCTTACACTCACACTTCTCAAGTTCCTGACTAGACCAGCTGCAGAATTCACACATGCATCGACCACGTTTTGGATGCAGTTAAGTAAGAGGGCAGGTTATTAAGAAGCGTGAACTGATGTCGGAAGCTGTATGCACACTGTTTTCGTAACGTACCAACTATCTTGACAGGCCCGCTGCACGTTCAAGAGCATCAGTTTAAACTCCACTTTAATTAAAGAGAAGCCCTGTAAAATTCTGAGTCATGTCTCTATATATATACATGGTTGTATCCCCTCTTCTGCAAAGTACAAAACCAAAGAAGTTCAACAAACTAGAAAAAAGTTCAGTTCAACCTTCTAGGAAGGCTTACCACATTTTATAAATAGACATATCTGTACAGAAACGTATTTAAATGCATGGCCATCTTAAAAAGACAACTATATTTTTAAAAAATTATCGCCATTTTCCAAGAGTCCAGAATCTTCTCTGCCATTGCAGGAAGTATCCCTTCGCTTACAGCAGCCCATCCATGCAGTTCAAAGAGAAGTTACACCACAGCAGGAGATACTCTGCTTCCAAAAAGCACATCATAGGCTATTTCAGCTATGTAGTCTAGAGTAGCGTTGGTCCCACATCTTGCAGTCACTGGATTCCACTCTGGCAGCTGTGTCTGGACACCCCGATGGCTCACAACATCCAGTCTGCAGGCAGCTGAGCACAGCCAGCTCACTATCCCCTTGCTGGTGACTGGAATATTCAGAGGAAATCAGATGTCTTCCTTCTTTTAGGAAGCTGCAGTAAATTATCTGTGATCGATGTAGAATCCTGAGACACGGGCGTCTGAGATACTGTCCTAGATTGTGGGGTGTTTGTGGGTGTATGAGGCCCACCTGCTGGGGTCTTGTAACCAGGAGTTCCTGTGTGGGCTGGGGAAGGAGTATAGCTGGCTCGCAGGGCTTTGTCGGTATATTTACTCGCAGTCCTGTTTACTAGTCTTTGCAAAGCTGGTGACATTGCTGGGCTTAGTCCTTTCGGAGTAAGGCTGGAACAGAATAAACAGTTTTAAAAGATTTTACAGTAAAAATCTGCCACGTATCAGGAAGAATATCAATGCTTCCACAGGTAAACTCAGTGTTCCCCACAGACCAGACCCACTGGCTGCAGAAGTCACTCTGCCTGCAGGTAGCCTGTCCCTCTAAAGAGACAAGTGACAGAGAAGCCTCCTACATCCCTCCCAAACCAGAGTGGCACTGCCTGCCTTTTCCTTTGAACCTGTTCTCTCATTCCCATGACCCAGTCAAGCAAGCCTTACCATGTCTCCTCTTTGCAATGAGGCAAGACACCGATCCAGATGCGTTTCTGGGTGGCTGTAGGGCACAACAGTAATGCTGGCAAGAGGGAGTACCAGGAACAGCCACCAGCCACCTTCCCTCAGGAATTAAGTTTTTCAGTTTCTAAAAACTCTTAGTTTGGCTGTACCTCTTCCTGCTGCCAGCATTCCTATCATTCCTCCCTTCCTACATATGTTGATTTAAATCTCATCAGCAAACACCCATCTCCAGTTCCGCTGTCAGAACAGAAGTCTCACCTGGCCAAGTTTTCTGTCACTTTTCGAAGAGCCTCCTGCTTCTTTGCTCGGTTTTTAGCTGCCACTTCATTGGCCATCTTGAGTCCTAACCGCTCACGGCGCCCAGGCTCCAGGATCTATAAATGCATCACACAGTTCACTCACCACGGCACTCTTATGAGTGCTGCAAAAATGAGACAAAGCACCTTCACAGCTGGATTCCAGCCTATAGGGATCTACACCGGGGAGGAGCAGGGTCAGCACACACCTCTCTGCTGCTATATAAAAGCCAGAGAGCACACAGAGAGACCTTCAACCTGCCTTAGCAAGTAACAAAAATGGTAAAACCAGTTCAGTCAAGGAAGCAGCCATTACTTCTGGCATTTCCTCCTGCTGTCTCTCCTAGAAAAACAATGTCACCTGTGTCATGCCTAGTCTGGCCTGTGGCCAGCCAGCTCTCAGGCAAACACAGACATTGCTAAACAGCAGGAGAACCAGTCCCGGGGCTTCAGAGTCTGACAAAACAGAGGCACATAGAGCAAATTACACCCTTCTTAAACTAGGAGTCTCAAGACAGCTCACATTCAATGACACCAGCAGGAGACAGGTTGCATGCAGGGTCAGGTGCCACTAGAAAAGCCAGAGTGCCTTTTCTACTCTCAGGTGATACAGCTGCCTCAGGCTGTGACAGCCAGAAGATCAAGGCAGAGGAAAATCCTACAATTTCTACCCATTCATACATTAAAATAAGAAATCAGGACTCTCTTCAGCTTTCTCTGAAAGCCTCTTTGTCTGGGCCCACCAGGAAATATCAAGCCTCACTCTCCTACCAACAGTGTGTGTTCCCCCTCAGGTATCTTCACCAAGCAGCTTTCATGTGGAGCCATGTCCATCTCCACCCTCCAAGCAGAACCTAGATTATTAGTCTCCGGGACTGGGAACACAGCCCAGAGATACGTCACACTCGCAACCTTAACCTATTAGTTACTCACTTGCCTTTACCTTCCTAGTCCTTCCCCCCAAACAGACATGCTAACTCCTGACAGGAAATACCTTGAAGGCTGGCCCAGGTGTTCTGTCCACATACGGCGTTTCTGACCCTTCTAGGCGCAACGGGGTGCTTTCGATTTCACCCCATGTCATAAAAGGAGACTCATTCACACCTAAAAACAAATTTTAAAAATCATGCTCATGCAAGGCATTTGATTATTCGTTCACCACAAAAAAAATTCCAGAGAATAAAATTATTAAATGCAGCAAATTCATCAACGTAGAAAGGAGCCCCTCCACTGCAGAGGAAACCACAGCCCACGCTGAATAGTAACACGTGGCTCCCATTAAAAGGGCACAACCTTAACCGCACAGGATTGCCTGTGGCTGTGTCACCCTCCAGGTCACAACAGCCAAGCACTGTCCTTTCCATGTGTTTATTTTTCCATTTGGTGAGCTTTTTCTTAGTGACACTTTCCTTCCAGCTACAACTGCAGAACAGATTCTAAGAGCCCGATTAAGTCACTGGCTAGAAAATCCTGCTGTCCAGGGTTTGGAAAAGACATTTACAATGGATAAAGAAGGCGCACTCCAGGTGCCACCTTCAGGCTTTCCAGAGGAAAAGTCTCAGTATGTTCCCCTTTTAGCACAGTAATAAAAGACAGGGAAACATAATGGCTGGTGAAGAACAGCTAAAAATTCAGATACCACATTTCAACGGGAAGAAAAATAATCAGTTTGTTCTAACTGAAAGTATCCTGCAGCTAACACATCTGAACAAAAGGAATCTATAATAGACAAGTGTATTCAGACAAAGAAAGAACCTAGAAAGCAGCAGGAGGAAAACAGTATCTTAGACTCTGAAGGAAGGGAGATATGGCACATCCCTACAAGCCAGGCTGAACCATCACTCAGCAAACTACTGGACACACCGAGAAAAATGCCTCATTTTGAAAAATGAGCACCTGAACTTGTTGGAAGGTTAAGGTTAATGAAATGTTTGAATTCTTATCTTTAAGGTCTAGAGAAGCCTACCCACGGATAAAACAAGCAGTCACAGCACCCCAGTTGTCTAAGAAGGCTCATTGCCCTCTAGATGATTCCTAAGCAATGGCACAGCAGCTTGCTCAGAGCCTCTCAGGTACAGCACGACTTCTCTGGCCAGTGTATCGGGCCAGGATTTAAGCGCTGCATGGAGCTGGCATACACGGTTCACAAGAAAGTCACCAGCTCACGGGACATACCCGGACAGAAGGCTTACCTCCTTGCCTAAACCAACAATGACACCCCAGTGCTGAACAAACAGAACATCAAAATAAATGCAGTAGCAGTCCTCTTACATCAGAAAAAAATGAGAGAACTCTTACCAGGGGCAGGAGAGGGGGTAGCCACAAATCCATATCCATTCACTTTTGGAGACTCTTGGGGTATCAGCTCTTTCCCATCCGGTCCCACTTTGCCCTGTTTGTACTGAAATGAAAAAGAGACAATGCCATTCACGCGGAGAAAGGTGTGAGTCGGCCGTATTGAGCACACACACAGTTCTCCTGGTTAATGAACAACAGCAGAGGGCAGAGCCTAACAAGGTTTTAGTCAGAAGTAAAATTATCCAACCTGGGCATTGAGGGCTGCAGCTTGCTGGAGCTGTGATTTGCTCACGGCTTGGCTGAACGGGTCCTTCACAAAACGCGTATTTCGATGGACAACTTCTCTAGGCTTCTTAAATACGTCATCCTCATCAGGCACACCTTGAAAACCAAAATATTTTTTAAGAAAGGGCTCAGGTAACAGTAGGCAGTGTGCTCTAAAGCTCCCAAATGACATGGCACTTGCCATATATTCCTAAGGAAAAAAAAAAAAAAACACACACCTTTCTTAAACATCTTTACATATTGGAGCTTCACAGAAGAAAAAGTCCAGTGTTAGCAGTCAGCTGCTCAGTCATCTATAGAAGTGCTGTAAGCACTGGCTGGAGTCAACCCACCTAGAACCAATGCCTCTCCTGAGCAACTTGCGCGCCTTACCTGTCGGATAATACATGAGGGTGTTTCGAGCCGTGTACTCCCAGGTCTCCAGTCCAGCTTTCACATTCTCCAGAGCTTGCTGCTCTGCTGAAGGAAGTGCCAGGTTCTCGTTTTGTCGCTGAAAACATGATGAAAAATAAATAAATAAATAAATAAATAAAATCAAAACAGACTCCTGCAATCTTTTAATCAGGCAAACACAACCTGAAGAGCTCACTCACGAGCTCAGCTACCCTAGCATCTGGCATGGCACAAGTACTCTCTCTCTGGCAAGCGGCATTCTGTTCCCAGGTGAGCCTGCAAACAACAACTCCATATGAACTCTCGTATAAAAATCAAGTGAGAACTAAGGAATTAACTTCTCAAAAAGATTATGTTTATGACTTTGTTTATTACATCTTGTGACAACACTTGTGAAGGTTCAAACTTTTAATGTTTTCTTCTGTCTACTAATCAAAACAGCGTTCATTGTTAAATAAGGGAAGAGCAACAGGTGACACATATCTAATACAAAGGCAGTCTAGAAGGCTTTGGCATGTAACCTTGGGGAAATATTTGTACAATCCTACTCTCATGCAAACTGTATTAGCTGAGGTAAGCAGTAACAAAAAACCAGACACTTCCTCAATACTTAGTCAGAGTTTTCAAACATTTTGATAGGCAGTGCAGGTATGGAAGCCTTTGACATATTCACACCATTACTTATGTGCTGTTACCAGTATACTAGCATCACTCATACTAAAAAAGAAACTAATAGAATTCAATAAGTTACTCTCTTTTAAAATTCTCACCTTAATTAAACTAAACAGTTACTGTCAGAAGCTATATATTAAAGACATCAACTGATGTCTTTTCATAGGCATCACACACAGACATTTGAACAGCAGTATTACCAGCGAGTACATTAAACGAGGCACAGCGGAGTTGTCTGCTACACAAACAGGCAGGCTACGCAAGGAAATGCAAGGTCTGAACAGCGCTGACTGACAGGAAGGCACCAACAGCGGCACAAGACCAGCTCCGACAACTTCACCTCGGCCCGAAACAACCCCTGTGCTTTGGGGATGTCCTCCTGCCGCCTGCCTTTTAATCCTGGACGGAAGCACTCGACTAAAGAAAATGCATAAGGAGCCACAGAGGGCATTTTTATTGTAACAGACCCTGAGGGTTTACATTAGCTGGCACGAAAACATAACAGTCACTCACAACAGCAGCAGTAAGCGCTGATGTGTCAGTGCCAAACTTCATTAGAAGGCACTGCATCTCACATCCATCACTGACACATCTGGCAACAGCTCACTGCTGATGGAGGAGGACGGACACGGCAGCCCCAGAACAGCTCCCGAACCTCCCGGGAAGCCAGCTGAGGAAGACAGCGCAGCCAGCCATGCCGCGTACCGTGCTTTACTTCGGCACCTGAATGGACTACTACTGATAACAGAAAAACTGAAACAAGGAAAACAATCTAACTGCAAATAATAAAAGGATGGCAAACAACAGGAGCTGTTCTCAGCTGCTCTCCTTGGTATTGCTGCCTAAGGAAAAGACTGTCAAGAACAGCAACACCTCCACTTAGTGCAACGCTTCACGGTCTGAAAGCTTTAGGAAGAGAGAGATTCTCAGTGACTACGTCAACACTGTTCCTGTGTTTTAGACGGGGAAGAAGCAGGACTGCAAAAGGAAGCAATGAGCTGTCACAGGACCCAGGAAACTCAAGCTTAGCTCAGATTTAGAGGTGATCAACCCATGCACTACTATTCAAAAGCAAGACCTTTCTATTCTTATTCAATAATACAAGTAGTCCAACAGTCTAAGGCAATAGCCCCATGCTCGGAGTCACTTAATTTCCATCCACATTTATAGCAGGATTCAAAAACAGAAAGTAGGATAATATTCTATGTAATCAAACAAGACAGAAATACAGTAAAATGGTATTTCCCTGTTGTGCCACTTCAGAAGAGCAGAGGTACAGCTGAGCCATTTCCCTACCTGGGCGTATTCCTCTTCTGCACGGTACAGCCAAGCATGCTTGACTTTCTCCTTTTCTTTGGCCACTTCCATGATCTGCTCAAATGAAGCATTATCTTCACTCGTGTGTTTTGCTAAGAAGCTGTCCAGACTGGGAAGTGCATCTTTATCACCTTTTTCTGCTTCTAACAAGAGGAAGGAATAAGTCTGAGAAAGGTTAACATCTCCCTGCTATGAGAGAGCTGTACACAACTCTTAATCCCCTCTGACAGCGAGCCTTCTATGGACCCATTAATAATTAACATGAAGCCCAGTGAAAAAAAAAATATATACAGAGTGGTACAAAAATAAATTACTTTTGGAAGACATATAATCAACTTTCACATAAAACCTTTTATGGCATTGATAGCTATTATTAAATGGAAATTGCACAACTGCCCAGCTGCTGGCAGGCATTTTTAACACACTATATAAATAGCTCTGCCCCTACAAGATTTGCTTACTTACAGAATTACATTCAGGTGGCAAGGAGAAGTTTACTGACTTCAAAGAGATAACTGAGTTAAGAATTTACACAGTCATAAGGAGACCCATAATCGAGCATTCGCATGCAGGATGTAAAACATTACATCCAGTTCAACTTCAGAGAGATCATTTTCACCTACTGGATGGTCAAAGGCAAGTGCTTAAACATCTGCTAAATACTCAAAACCCTCACAGGGGACAGAGCTCACAAGAGCACTTTCCTGCTGCTGAGGAACTCAGCTAGAGAAACATGGTTCTCCTACCTTCCTCTGTAGCTTTGATACCGGCTTTGGATTTATTTCCCAGGGGAAGACTACCTGGATGCACTTCTGGGGTCTCAAACGTGGCTGGAGTAACATCTGTGACAGGAAAAAAAATGCTGACGTGGTTACCAGAGCATGGAACAGGACACTTGTCGTGACATCTTCCACCACAGTAAGGGTCATGTGCCAAACAAGTCACAGAAGACATATCGGAGAAGAATTTAAGTTAAAAGCTGTGAAAATATTCCAAAATATTCTCTTCAGTTCTGTCCCAACCACTAAAGATGATTTTGCTCTCATCTAAGACATTATTTTTCTCCTGCTGGGAAAAATTCACAGGAGAGCCACAGCTCAGTACATTTGCCATCCTATCTACAGCTTTAACCAACAGAAGGAAGCAGCAGCGTAACGATCCTAACCTCGGCCAGCGCCAGCCCCTGCAGCAGGGCAGGAAGGAAAATCACTTGGTTACACACACCCTTTGCCACAAGAAAGCTACTTACCCAACCCCGCCACGAGAGCTCAGCCAGGGACTGGGCTTTAATACAAGAAACACCTGAACTTGAAGGGAAAGCAAACACACAACAAGGTATTGGGTGCCTGCTAAGCAAACCTCAGATAACCACGAGCTTCCAACACCTTCTGTCCCCAGTATATCAAAGTCTTACACATCTGTCGCTGCAACAAGAACCCCTAAAACTATGATAAGGATTCAAAACATACCTTAGAGTTTCTGACACTATAATACTGCACATTAGAGCACATGACATGCCCCAGGGAGCAGGAACTTGGCAAAATGTTCCTATGAGGAATGGCTATTCAATAACTGTTTTTCCAAAACCATTCCCTCAAGAAGAAATTATTAGACACCATCAAAGAGAAATTCACCATCAGCCATCAGATACTGGTTACTGGCCAATCCGGTATACTAATTCCCATGCAATGCCAATCTTGATTCTTTAAGATAAGCACTTCGTGCACAAAGTTAGACAAACCAGAGCAGTAATATTAGATATAAAACCCTTATGCCCCAGTGAGCCAGTTCTTACAGGGTGCAGGCGTGTCCCTCGATGATTTACCCAACGAGGAACCAAATTTGATAGCAATTTGTCTCATTTTTTCCAAGTCACCGTTCTCTTCAGCCTCCAGATATTCCTTCTGCGCTCGCAGCTTCTCCACGTCGGGAAAGAAGTCCCGCTGAATGATATTCTCTAAACTCTACAAACAGAGAGACAAGGGTAAGGCCTCGCTGGGACATCTTGGGATGCCGCAGCAGCTCGGTGGCCGCCGTGATGGCCCGCGGGCAGCCCACGGGCGGGACGGGCGGCCCACGGGCGCTTCAAGCCGAGGCTGGGCCGGTGGTCGCCGCAGGAGCCCATGGGGCGGCTCCGGAGCTGCCCCGCAGCTGGCATCACACCGGACACACCCCAGCCGGGGCCGCTCGGCCCAGAAGCCAGGAGTGCGGGGCCTCCCGGGCTCCGCCGGGGCCCGCCGGGCTCTGTCCCCCAGGCCCAGGCCCAGGCCCAGGCCCAGGCCCAGGCCCGTCGGCCTACCTCGATGTAGGCCTCCTCATCCAGGATCTTCTTCGGGCGCTTCGAGGCCGGCGGGGTGGCCTCCTTCCCCGCCAGCACGGCAGTGCCCGCGGGGGCAGCGGGCACCAAGGCGCCGGAGGAGGCTGCTGGAACCGCCGCCGCCGCCGCCTCCATAGCGCCGGGGGCCGCGGCGACCGCTCGGCGCCCTGACCCTCCTCAGCCGCCGTCGCGAACGCGACGCGCCGTGACGTCACGCCGCCGCGCCACGCCACGGGGAG
>WHYT01017503.1:208954-231913 GCA_009806455.1 Tetrax tetrax
AGAACAGGTTGGGTCGTGGGCTCGGAGCTTTGAGGAGTCCCCCTCACCGTACAGTGCTGAATGCAGAGCATCGCAAGCTGGGGCACTCCAACCCTCAGCCCTGCCAATCTGGGGCACTCCTACCCCAACCCAAATCACACGCCACCCCTAATCCCCACCAAGACAAGGCACCCCCACCCTGGTCCCAGTCAATCAGCGGTACCCCCACTCCAATCCACACTGAACTGGGGCACCCCAACCCTGATCTCCACCGAGCTGAGGGGTCCCACACCCCAATGCCCGCTGAGCTGGGGTATCCTCACCACCATCCCCATCCCGTTTCAGGAGCACTGCCAAGAGATGCAAAGACAAACACCTGGATGAGGCTCTCCTGCTGTCACGGGCGCTGAGTGAGAGTCTGCAGGCGCTGGGCGAGGCTGAGGTACAGCCCCTGCTCCGTTGCGTTTTGGCTTTCCAGATGGAGGCAACCAGCAGCTCCAGCTCCTTCCAGAAACTGGAACAGGTCTGTAGCACAGCCAGCTGGGCCGCGGCTTCAGAGCTCTGTTAGCCATGAGTGTAAGCGATGCTCTTGCCCAGCCACCGGCACAGCCCTGGTGTGGTGCATCCTCACCAGCAAAGCAGCCCCGGTGACGCTGCAGAGTTCCCCTAAAAGCACGTTGCAGCCAGTACCTCTCGGTGGTCCGGGCAGACCGGCTGATGCGCGGTGTCTCCCGGCAGATCGTGACCCAGCTGGCGGTGGGGAAGGAAGCGCTGCTGGCCCGGGAGGTGGGCGCGCTGCTGGCTGGCCTGGCACCGCAGGGAGAGGTGAGAGCACCCCGGTTGTGCGGTGGCACCAGCTTTCACTGGGGTTTGGCTGAAGCTGATTTGTGACAGGGACCCCTGGCTGCCTGTGGTCCTTTGCTTCTCTTCCCACCATGCCTGGGGCTCGCCCTGCTTGCAGCCAGCAGCACATGGCTGCCCGTCAGACCAGCCCTTTGCTCATGGCTGGGACAGCTTCTGGGGCAAGCAGGACCCTCCTGCCTAAGGGACTGAGCCCTTGTGTTGTCACACAAGACAAACTGTCCTTCTGCCCCCGCAGGTGCTGTCTCCTGAGGACCTTCAGTCAGGTCAGTCTCTGCTCCTTCCCCTCCAGGGGCTTCTCCCAGCCCATGCCACCAGCACATGGGACACCTCCTGCTCACCCAGACTGGGTCCTCTGCATACATGGGAGGGGAATCAGGGATGAGCTGAATCCATGGGATCTCTGCAGAGGTCCCAGGGGCAGCCAGTGGCTCTGCTCTCAGTTTATCCCGGAGCAGGGCTGTCTGCGGGCGCAGCGCCGGGAGCTGATGCCGTCCCCTTGCCCGCAGTGTGCATGTTCGTGGAGGAGAGCAGCCTGGGCCGACAGCACTGGCAGCAGAACCTGGCCCCGCTGCTGCAGCGCCTGGCCACCACCTTGCACTGGGTGCTGCAGAGCCAGCCCGCGCCCGGCGGCACATGGGGCTACCTGGCTGTCAAGGTAAGAGCCAAATTTTGGGTAAGGGGGAAAGATCTGTCCTCATAAGAACTGGCCGGCCACTGGCAGCAACGTCCAGGAGGGATGTGGCACACAGCACCGCTTCAAATGGCCATCCCTGGGGAACTGCTGCTTTTGGGAGCTGAGGGATGCTGACAGCCATCCCTGCAGCCTCCGTCCCTCCTCCTCCTCCAGGCCTGCCTCCAGCTCTTCCAGGCGCTGCCGAAGGACGTGGCCCCCCTGGTGTGGAGCACAGCGGGAAAGAGCGAAGCCCTGCAGAGCCTCTTGGGGCTGCTGCTGGAGGTGGTGTGGGGCAAGGTGCGTATGGCCCCAGGGGGACGGGGCTGCCTGTCCCGAGGAGTAGAGCAATGCTGTCCTTCCCGGGTGCTTTCCCCATTCCCCTCGCCAAGGGGAGCCCGCAGAGGCAGCCCCAGCTTCCGGGGTGGCCGAGGGACCCTGCACAGTTGCCTGCATGGGCATGGAGGGAGGGTTCGATGGGGTCTGGTTTTCAAATGGCATTTTGAGCTGTGCCTTTGCCTCCCTTGCAAGTCCAGGCCCCAAACAAGGACATGCGGCTGCTGGCAGGGACGGCCCTGAGCATGCTGGTGAACACAGCCCCGCAGCCCCAGCGCGGGGCCAGTGCCGTGCTCGCTCTCTTCCAGCTCCCTGACCAAGGTGTGTGCTCTATCCCAAGCCAGGGTCAGCCTCTGGCGAAGGGGACGGTGTAGACAGGCATGTTTGGGTACAAGGGAACAGAGGCCAGTGCCTCCCACCGGCAGAGCAAGCCAGGCTGCTGCTGTGTCCTGGTCTGGGAGCACCAGCTGCTATCTCCCATGGTCATTCCGGGATGAGCCAGGGCTCTTCACTCTCAGTGCAGCATCTGAGTTTGCCATCTTTCTGCCATTTAATGCAGCCATTTCCCACCAGGTGTGGGGGAGCTGAAGTTTGGGGAGCTGGCGGTGAAGGCCCCCCAGGTCCTGGAGCCAGATGGGCTGGAGAAGCTGGTGCTCACCAAAGGTTTGCTGACATGCTGCAAGACAGACATCCTCGGCTGCCAGCTGGAGAGCTTCACCCACAGGGTAGGAGAGCTCAAACCCCGTCGCAGGGATTTGGAGAGCCCCTTGTGTAGGGCAGCAGGAAAACCACACAGCGCTCTCCCCTGTCCCCTGCTGGGGTTTTCTCACCCTGGAAAGCCCACACCTGCCTGCTCCCTGAGCCGCTGTGCTCCTGCAGGCCTGCCTGCTGCTGGACGTGGTCTTTCCTGCTGTGTGTGCCCTGACCAAGGAGCAGAAGGACTGCCACTACTACTGCTTCCAAGGTAGGGGACATTGACCCTGCTGTGGCTGGGGGATTCTTTGTGCTCCTGATGCACAGAGCATCCCTGGCACTTGATCTTCTCCTGGGAAAAACGCTTTTCTGGACCTTGGTGCCTGGTTTGGAAGTGGCTGTTAATGTCTGCTCCAGCCTGGTGGACATGAGCCCTCTCAGGCTGCTGTGCATCTGATGGGCAAACGGCTCCCCGTACATGTGGGGTCCTTGAGCCGCACGCGAGCGCTGCAGCAGCGCTCTCTGCTTTTGCAGCCTGCGCCCTGTGGCTGCAGCGCCTGCGGGAGAGCCTGCCTGCCATCTGGGGCCTGACAGGGACCCGCGTCCTGGACCAGGACACCAGCCTCCTCCGGCAAGTCACCCAGCTGGTGTGGGACAACGCCGAGACCCCGGTAAGGCTGGGGTGCCACGGCAGTCAGAAACAGCCCTTCCTTCGCCTGGCTCAGTTGCCCTTCTGCTGCCCAGAGCACTCCCCTGCCTGTTTCAGCTCCACCAACCCAACCCCCTCGCCCCCAGCTGCTTTCCCCTGGCAGGGCAGTGGCACCCTCCCCACGCAGCACCCATGGCATGGGTGCAGTTCCAGCCTGTCCACGGCTGCTGGCTCACCTCCTGCCATCCCCATATCCCCAGCTCCTAGCCCCATGGTTACAAGCAGTACTGGAAATCCACAGCCACAGGAAAGCAAAGGATCTTTTCTGAAGCAGAGAGACAAGAGGGGGAGCCCACCCTCACCTCTGCTGCTTGCCATCCTTCTCACCCCAGGTGGAAGGGGTGTCTGAGTTCATCCACAGCTCCTTCCGACTGCTCCTGGAGATCTACCACCTCGAATGCCAGCGCTTCCAGGACCAGGAGAGACCCCTCTACCAAGAGACGCTGCAGAGGGTGGTGTCGATGCCGTGGCAAATCAAAGCCAGATACGTGCCCCTGTGCGCCATCGTCCCCTACGTGGGCAGCCAGCAGGTAGGGAAGGCAGGAGGACGGGGCGGGGGGGGGGCGGTGTTCAGTCCTGCCCAGGTGGCACAGCCTGTCTGCTGCCTGTCACCTTCTGCCCAGCTCAGCCATGCCAGCAGGCAGCCTTCCCAGCTGGGGGCCTGTTTGGCATCACCCAAGAGTTGTATCCCTGGTCGGGTAGTGAGCTGCAGCGACAACAGCGCATCCCTGGGGACTGCCAAGGAGGGAGCTTTACCTCTTGGTGCCAACCCAAAGCCAGCCAAAAAGCAGCTTGGGGTACCAGAGGTGCCCAGTGCTGTGGGTGACCACAGTGTGGTCTGTACCCAGATCTGTCACCCACCCTATGCAGCCTTTAGTCTGGCACACAGGGCATCTGTCCCTCAAGTGCTTCTCACAGCCATCATCTGCCTTTCTCCCAGGTGCTGGACGCCTACCCAGACCTGCCGCAGCACCTCCTGAGCTGCCTCTCCACCAACCACCTGTGTCCCACAGCCGCCCAGGTCTACAAGGCCCTGGTGCGGCAGCAGTGTGCCAAGCGGCAGGACGGGCAGCGGGGCGCGGAGGCGGCTCTGGCCGAGCGCTGGGCGCTGCACTGGCTGCCCCTGCTCTCCCAGGCGCTCCGCTCCCCACTGCCCATCCTGCAGAACAATGCTGCCAACCACCTCCTCGCCTGGACCCTGCGGCAGCTCCCGGCCTCCCAGGCGCTGCTGGCCGCCCAGTTCAGTGGCTGGGACGCAGCATCGCTTCGCGCTTGGGTCTCTCTGCTGAAGGCACAGCAGAGCGTGGCGGGGGCTCTGCCGCTGCGGGGCGAGGCGCTGGAGCGGCTCTCCCGCTGCCTGGGCGCCCGCGAGGAAAGTGTTCGGCTGGCAGCGCTGGGGCTCCTCTGCTGCAGCCCCAGCACCAACCGGCCCCTGTCAGGCACCGAGCTGCGGCTGCTGCGGGAGTTCGTGCCCCTCAACCTCAACTGTGACTCCTCCTCGTTCCGGCAGCTGCTGCAGGCAGCGGTGAGGAAGGCGCTGGTGCGGCTGCGGGACAGCTCGCTGGCCCTGCTTCGAGGGAAGGTGCCCCAAGGCACCGAGCTGGGCAAGGAAGCGGGGCAGCTCGCCCAGGCAGTAGGTGAGGAAGCCCCCCCAGCACCTCCACCATGACCCACGGGGGAACTGGAAGTGGGTGCTCAGCCCAGCATCACTCACTGCCGTGCTCTCTGCTTGCAGGCTTTGTGGAGTGGCTGCTGCAGCTCAGCATCACCTCGCTCAGCCCAGGCTCCAACTACCAGAGGAAGAAGACAGCTCTGCTCCTCCTGGCCGCTGTTCTGGAGACCTGCACAGACACCTGGAGCCCCGAGAGGAAGAAGGGCCAGCCCCCACGTGAGTACGGGCAGCCCGCCCAGAGCAGAGCCCCTCAGCTGCAGGGGTGCTGCCCCCTGTCCCTGTCCCACTGCCCCATGTCCCCATCACAGGGACCATGGCCATGCTGCTGAGCTACGCCAGGCAGAGCGGCTGCTGGGACTTCTTCTCTCAGCCCAATTTGTTGGCACTTCTGAGCTGCTTGCAGGACAGCACTAATGAGGTGAGCCTTCGTGGTCGTAAAGCCACCTGCCTTGGCCCCAAGCAGAAAGGTGGTGGGCTTCCCCTCCTGCCCTGCCCCAGCTGCTTTCCCCTCCATCTTGTGTCCCAATTCTTGGCAGATCAGAGACTTGGCCTCGGAGCTGCTCATCCGCTACTTCCCCGCCGTGTTCCCTGAGCCCATCGCCCTGGCTCTCTTCCAGCTGGCCCAAGACGCCCTGGCCAGCCCGCGAGTGCAGGAGGCTGAAGCTGGAGCCGTGCTGATGAAGACCATCCTGCAGAAGTACGAGCTCCCAGCCTCCCCCTCCCCGTGACAGCACGGCAACCCCCAAGAGCACGCTGGCAGCACTGGTGTCTCACCAGAGGCTGTGTTTACAGCTCAGGGCAGAGATGGCTTGGGTTTGAAATAGCCTTGCTGTGGGGAGCTGGATAGGGTTGGGGTGTGGGACCCCAAGCTGAGGGAAGGAGCCCTACAGCATGATTTGGGCAGAAAACTCCCTTGTCCTTGAAACAGCCTAACCCCTTCCCCCAGGTCAGACAGTGACACCATGAAGAGCCTGGCCCTGAATGCCGAAGCTGCCCCAACGCTGCCCAGCCGAGGCCTCTGCTTTGCTCAGCACCTTCTCCATGTGCTGCAAGCCCAGTATGCTGCAGCGTGCCGGGACCTGCTGCAGGCAGCAGCCACTGCACCGATGCATGGTACGTCCCCAGCCTGGCAGGGCTCCTCCCCGAGAGCTTGGAGCGGGCAGGAGTCCTACAGGCAGGACTGAGGCCACAACTCGGTGGTGATGCCGCATCCTTGCCTCAGTTTCCCCTGTATTCCTGGTCCACCTGCCGAGCATGCCCGTCACCCAGGGGCTCTGCTCGCTCCGCTGCCCGTGAGCTGTTTCAGCAGCAGGCTTGGGCAGGAGAGCTGGAGCCACACCAGCTACCGCTGTGACCAGAGGTGTTGTTTGCAGGAGCCATCGCAGCCCTGCGGCGGTGCCTGCTCCAGGTGCCAGAGGTGGCCACCTCCATGCGGGCGGCGGAGTTGGCGCAGAGCTGGCAGGAGCTCCTCACCCGCCTCGTGACCACGGTGAGAGACATCACCTCCTTCCTCCTGGGCGCTCTGCAGAGCCAGCAAGGCCCCGGCGCCGACGAGCAAGGTGAGTGTGTCGCCAGGGTGGGGACCAGCCCCAGGAAGCATTGACGCCTCCATCACAGCCATCCTTGAGCCAGCAGCCCTGCAGCCCCTGGGCAGACACTAGCTTTGGGCTCGCTGCCTCTGGCAGGGGACAGCAGTAGGGCCAGACAGGGAAGGTTGGCCCAGGGGTAAGGTCCAAAGCAGGACACACAGGCAAGGATGCTCAGAGCGGTGGTTCGAGGATCCTGGGAACCGTGGGAGCAGAGCAGCTAGCACCTGGTTTTGGGTCCCTTTCTCAGCTGCACATGAGAACAGCAGCAGAAGGGGAGGCAAAAGTTTTGCAGCAGCAGCGAGGCACCTGCCAGCTCAAAGCAGCTGGAGAGCAGGGGCTGGTGAAGCCCTTACAGCAACAGCTTGGACAGAGCAGTGAGGACCATGGCTGTGCCTTGCCCAAGTGGGACACTCAGAACAGGGGACAGCAGGTCCCCCCCCAGCAGCATCCCCCTCCCTCTGCCCCACACCACCCCACTCAGACCATCTTCTCGCTTTTGCAGCTGCTGCCCCATCGTTTGCAGACATGGGGAACGCCATCAGCTCCCTCATCACTCTGGGGAAAGGCGGAGGGCAGGAGGAAGAGGAGGACTCAGTCCTGCTGTCGGAGGAGCACAGCCTGATCCTGACCTGCTGCTGGGTGTCAGTGAAGGTGGGCACCCACCCCACGGCACTGGGGAGAGGGAGACCCCTCCCCACAGCACCCAGCCCACCCCAGCAGCTGGCTTCTCCAGCTCCCCTTGGGGCATTCACCCTCCCCAGGGACAAACAAAGGGAGTCTCTGCCCTTACCTCACAGCTGCCACAGACCATCCTCACGTTCTGCCAGGGAGGATGCAGCCACCACCCTTCCCAAAATCAGCCACCTCCCTTCCTGCCCTTATGTAGCCCAGCTGCTTCCAAGCATGACAGACCCCAGCTGTGGCAGAGCTGGGCTCCCCAGCTTGCAGCCCTGCAACTGCCCATCCCGACTCCTTTCTGACAGCTACCCATCCCAGCTTCTCCTCCTCTCTGGTGCCTGGAAAAAGGCCATCTCCACCAAGCACGCCTTGCAGCCGGCTGGGAAGCCGCAGTGCCATGGATCCTGTGCGTGCTCGTGGGCATCCCACTGGCCACGCTGCCTGGCAGCACCGGCAACCGAGGGCACCTGTGCTGCGGGGCGACGGCAGCACCCTCTGTGCTTCCCTGCAGCAGCGATGGGGCAGGGCGGGAATGGGGCAGCCCCGCTGCCAGTCCCCATGACCTCTCACTTCTTCCTAGGAGATAGGGCTGCTCTTGGGGGGGCTGGCTGAGCTGCTGCTGGCCCCGGGGCTGCCCGCCGGATCGGGGTCCCTCCTCCCGCTCCCCACCCTGCAGATGGCCGCGAGGGTGTTCCAGGAAATCCTGCTGCGGTGCCGGCACTGGGTAAGAGCATGTCCCGCCTGGGGTGGCTCGGCCCATTGCCCCCCTCTCCAGCCCTGTCCCTGCTCTGGGCCAGTAGCCGGGGGCTCTTGCGGGCATACAGGGAGGGCAAGCGCAGTGGGGCAGGGTCTGCCCTGGGGCAGTATGTGGGGCATGGCTGGGATCCCAGTGCCGAACCCCATCACGTCCCTGCACCGTTGTGTCTTACCGCTTTCTCCTCCCCCTTTGCAGAGAGGTTTTTGGGGGCTGTGGGGTTTAGGGGGTGCAGCCTTTGGGGTGCAGGGGCCTGACGCTGCTCTGCCCTAGGGAGCTGTGGAGGGCTGCAGCATGGGCTTCACCAAGTTTTGTGCCGCTCTGCTGAACCACCCGGACGTGGAGCTGCAGGCCATCCCACAGGCCATGCTGGAGCAGGTACGGTGCTCGTTCTGCCCCATGTTCCTGCCCGTGTCGCTGTATCCCCTCACCCTGGGGCAAGCACCCGCCTGGCAGCTGACATGCCACAGCGCAGGCTCCAGCCAGCAGGTTCCCAGCCATATCTTGGGTGGGTTTTGGTCCTCAGGGCTTAGAAGCACTGAGCGGACCCCGGAGCAGCTCGATCACGCGCCGTGCTGCCGGCTTCCCCATGCTCTTCCTCTGTATCGTCAGCGGGGAGGCCCCAGCGCAGGCACGGCCGCTGCTGACCCGCTGCGTCCAGACGCTGCTGGACTTGGCCGCCACGGCCCTGCCGTGGGACTGGGACCAGACCCTCGACCTCCCACAGGTGAGCACGGCGGGCGCCAAGCTGTTGGCTGCTTTTGGGAACAGGGTGGTCTGCACGAGGTCCTCAAAAGGGAGCCGTGCTGGGTACCCCAGAACAAGGCTGTGCTAGCGCGGAGACATCAGGGTGAGCAAAAAAACGCAGCCGCGGCCATGCTGCCCATCCCAGCAGCCCGAGAGCTAATGGCCCCTTGGCTCCTCCATCTCTTCCCACCATTTTCCTTTTTCATGGAAGCGTGAGCCCCCTCCCCACGCTAAGCCCCGCGTGCTCTCCCCAGGTGTGTGCCCTCCACGTGCTGCAGACGCTGGTCCGCGGCGCAGGGCTGGGCGGCGTGCTGCTGCGGCACGCTGCGCCGATGGCGGCCCTGGCACTGCGGGGCCTGGGCTCACCGTGCTGGGCCATGAGAAACGCGGCCATCCAGCTCTTCAGTGAGTACCGAGGCGGAGAGGCGACAGAGCCTGCAGGACCCACGCAGCCCCTGGGGTTCGTGGGCTTCGCCTGGCCGGGACGAAGCGCGGTGGGGACCTGACGCTGCTTTCTGCCCTGTTCCCGCAGGTGCCCTCACATCCCGGCTGCTGGGCCAGCAGCGGAGCCGAGGGGAGGGTGGCCCGTCGGAGGGGGTCAGCCTGCGAGCCTTTCTTGGGCAGCACCCCCAGCTGGGTGCTGTGCTGCTGGGTGAGCTGGGTGCGGCCACAGGGCCCGCGTCGGGGGGCCCCCAGCTGCGCCCCGCACTCCATGCTGTCCTCACCCTCCTGGCCCAGCTGCAGCCTGGCGCCGATGGCCCCGGCAGGTGAGGGGGCAGTGGGGATGCTCTGCCCCAGGCAAGGGCTCCTGCAGCGGGCGGTGGTCCCGCGGCACCGGGGCTGGCCCTGGCTCTAGTGGGGGTTTTGCTCCAGCTGGTTCATCACCACATGGTGCCCTTTCTGCTCCACAGCCCCTCCGCTCGCTTCCTGGAGCCGCTGCTGGGGCTGGCGGGGAGCCCCATCTATGCCATGCGAGTGATGGCCGCCAAGGCGCTGGTGCCGGTTGTCCCACCGCCCCAGCGCCCAGGGCTTCTCCTGCAGCTGGCCCAGCAGCTGCCCGCCACACCCGGACAGGTCCGTTCACACAACGCCGTCCACGGGCGCCTGCTGCAGATGCGGGCATTGCTCACCGCCGCCCCAGGCACCAGTGGGTGAGTGGTCCTACGCCATCCCCCCACCCATGGGTGGTCACTCTGTGCCGAGATGCAGCTTTTTGGTCGAAAAGCGGTGCCTTCTCCGTGCTGCGGGCCCCGCAGTGAGGCTGCGCGTCTCCCCGCAGGCTGTCGGCCGACGCGCTGTGCCCCGTGGCTCTGGAGCTGGAGGCACGGGGCTGGTTGCTTGCCCCTGCCCAGCGCTGCCCGCTCGTCCGCGCCACATTCCTCCAGGTCCTCGCCCTCCTGCCCGCATCCTTCAGCCCCACCTTCGCCCAGAGCATCCGCGATGCCATCGGCGCCGAGCTGAGCAGCCTCCTGCCGGGGGGAAAGCCGGGATACGCTGAGCTGCAGGTACCACTGCCTGCCGGGAAAATCACAGCCGTGGCCTTCCTGGTGGCGAGCCCAGTCGTGGAAGGTGGGGATCCCCGACTCAAAGGGCACAGACCTCACTCAAGGCTGAGTGTTGGAAGGGAAATCCTGATTTTCCTCCAGGTGGGCTTGGCCGTCCTCCACCAAACCATGGCCCACTTCGTGTGCAGCGAGGCAGCCCGGCTGGCGGATGGCGAGCGGATTGGCGCTGCCTGCTCGCTTCTCCAGCAGCCAAATCCCGATGTTCAGCTTGCTGTCCTGAGCTGGGTGATCACCAGGGAGGGAGGAACATGCGAGGAGCTGGAGAAGGCTCTCGGGCTGACGTTGCTGGTATGAGGAGGCTCAAAAGTCACCGAGTAAAGCGGAGGGTCCCCGCTGCGTCATGCAGATGGGATGCTGGGTGCTCGTTGAGGGGCACAGTGCTCCCCGGGCCGAGGGCGCACGGGTGCGGGGCACTCAGGTGGTTGTGCTGAGGTTGCCGCCCCGCGGTGCTGGGGACACTAACCCTGTACCTTCTTTCCTCTTGTCAACTAGGAGAGCTTGCGGTCGGTGCTGCGAGACAGAAGGGACAGAGAGTTCCTGAGATTGTACCTTGAGGCTTTGCTGCATCTTTACAGAGACCCCTTGTCGTGGTCCCAGGAAGCTTCCAGGAAGCTCCGGGGCTCCTCGGCAGCGTGCCTGGAGATGCTGCTGGACGTGGTGGAGGCTGAGTGTCCTGGCCCTGACCTCCTCTTCCAGGCGCTGTGTGCTGCCAGCCTGCTGCTCGCCCACCGGTAGGTCCCTGACCCTTCCGGGAGATTTCTCCGTAGTCCTCGTTGGAAACAGGGCTGTGACTTCTCACCTAGAAATCACAGCTATGGCCTGGGTCCTGCGGTCTCAGGGCAGCCAGTGGCCTTTGGTCCCCCATCCAGGGGATGATCCCCTCTCCTTCCCTGAGCTCTGGCAGGTTTGGGGATGAGGATGGCACCCTGGTCGAGCGGTGGTGCGCGGCGCTGGAGGAGTGCAGCCGCTCTGCTTCGTCCGAGGTGCTGCGGCTGGCGGCCGCCCGCTCCCTGCAGACGGCGGGTGCCGGCGTGGTGCAGCGATCCCTGCGTGCTGCCTGTCCCTCGCTTGTCCCTGTGGCTCTGCGGTAGGTAGACCATCCCTGGGACGGCTGTGCTTACAGGAGCAGTGCTGCCCATTGCTGCAGTGCATTCCTGGCAGTGCTGCTCCTTGGAGCCCCGGCCCCAGGGTGCTGCAGTTCATTGACTCTGCAGAAGGACGTGTCCCCTACAAAACATACAAAGGCATTAGAGAAAGCCCCACTCGTTCAAAAATCACTGTTATCCCAGAGCTTGCAGCCTAAAAACATTTATGGGTGGCATTTTAATAAAAGCAGCCAGTCCCTTAAGAGAGCAAACTGCATTGCTGGATCCCTCAGTCCCCGTCGTGGTTCCTGTGCTCCCAAGCGGTGAGCTCTTGGGCAGTGGCTCTGCATCTCACAACCCAGGAGCCTCCAAAAAGGTCCCTCAGGGAACCATTGCCCCGGGAGGTCTCATCCTTCCCTCCTCCAGGCAGGCTGGGGATGCTCTGGGGAGCGTGGTGCCCTTCCCTTCCCTTCTCTTCCCTTTCCCCAGGCTGATAAATGCAGGCATTCACCTTCTGCAAGATGAGGAGCGAGAGGTCCGGCACGAGGCCTCAGGTTTCGCCAGCCTCCTGCAGCAGGACCCTGGGGAGCTGCTCCAAGACGGCTGCATCTTTGTGCAGGACAACGTGGGGCTCCTGGGCCTCCTGCAGCTCCTCCTGGAAGAGTTCGGGGAGCATCCTGAAACCTTCAACTTGCTGCTGCGGCACCTCCCCGTCCTAGACCTCAGGGGCATCCTGGAGGAGCTGGAGGGCAACAAGTGAGTTGCCAGACCCCTGGGCTGGGTGTGAAGGAGCGCGGGTGCCGTGGAGCCAGCCCTCGGCTTCATCTGCACCTTGGCTGCTCCCCCAGAGCCACCAGCCTGTACAAGGAAGATGAACCCAACGTTTTTGCCGAGCCGGCCGTCCTGGCAGAGCAGCTGCTCCCTGTCCTGCTGCAGCTCCTGGAGAAGGCATCCCCTGGCAGCCCGCTCCGCGCCTCGGCCCTGCACTGGCTGGTGGCCGCAGGCCCCGGCATCCTGGACGACCTGCGGTACTGTGAGCACCGCTGGAGCCGAGGTACAGCACCGCACAAACCCCCAGGACAGGCAACCTGGTGTCCTCATTCCCTGGGCCAGCTCTGCCTGGGGGGACCCGACTGTGCTCACGGCTCCTTCGCCCTCTCTCTCCGCAGAGGCTGCTGCCCAGTGCAGGATGAAGGCGCTGGGTTGTGCCAAGCTGCACGTGGCCGTGGCCGTGCTGCTGGCGAGGGCCCGGCTGGCGGTACGGGCGCTGGAGGTGCTGGGGGAAGGTGCCAGCGTCGTGCCAGGGCTGGGCTGCAGCACCTTGGAACTGGAGCAGGAGCTCACACTGGTGCAGGGGCTGCTGGCACAGCACGGGCTGGCCCCTGTGCCGAGCCAGGGCAATGCGCCGGGGGAGCCGGGACCACCGTCCGGGGCTGCCTGACCGCTCCGGGCACAGAGTGGTGTCACACCAAGCCCCACAGCCACGAGGCTCTGGGATTGTATTTGCCGGATGCTCTCTCTGGCCGCTGGCCAGGAGCACAGGTTCGGTGGTGTAACTCAGGGAACCCCACTCACCATGCGGGACACACTTGCTTTGTTCCCAGTGTTTTGTAACTCTCCACGCCGAGGACACCAGTGCAGCATCACCTTGGCCTGTGCCTGCGCTGCTGCCCGCAGCATCCCTGCCCTCCGGAGGAGGGGACACACTGCCCGGAGCCCCTGCACCCCCTTGGGCTGCTCCACTCACACCACCTTTTTTTTAACCAATGTTTTATCTCTTTCGTGGCCGGCCTGGGCTTTTCTCCCAAATAAAGAGGCCAAAAACATCCCCAGTGCTGAAGCCTTTTAATGTCCCTGCTCGGGAGGGGTGGTGGGAGGGGGACGCTGCGGCAGGGAGGACACGGAGGGTACACAGCACCAGGCACCCTGTGGTTTTACCTGCGCGACCGCAGAGAGGCCGTGAGGAAGTGGGATGGAAACTCTGCCTCGACCCTAGAGGCACGGGTACGTGAGCTGCAAAGGAAAAGGATTACGGAAGGGGATTCTTCCAAATGCTGCTCCAGTTCCAGTGGGCAGTTCGCCAGACAGAGCAGAAAGGCTGACCTTCCTTCTGAGCTCTTGAAGGCACTTCTGACTGGTGTTTGCAAGACGTGAGTGACGAATGCTGTGACCAGGACTACAGGGGCCCTGCCTCCAGCCAGGTGGAGGAGAGGGACAGCCAGGTTTATGGGGCTGTGTGGACCCTGGTGCACAGTGCACCCCTCCCCAGCGGGATGGGGGAGAGAATTGGGAGGAAAGGAAAACTCATGGGCTGAGATGAAGACAGTTTACTAGAATAGCAAAGGAAAACGACAATAATAACAAATATAGGGATACTGAAATATACAAAATGAGTGAGGCACAATTTCTCATCACCGGACATCCCAATGATGGATACAGCCCATCCTGAGCAGGGATCACGGAAACAAAGCCAAGCAGCGAGCAAAGGAGTAGGAGCGAGATGTCCCCAGGCCCACCCCCCGCTTACATACTGGCATGGAATGCTCTCCTTGGCCAGTTTGGGTCAACTGTTCTGGCTGTATCCCTCCCAGCTTCCTGCACCTGCACATCAGCGAAACCTGGGAAACTGGACAGTGACTTTGGTCTTGTTAGCAGCAACTCATAGCATCAGTGTGTTTATCAACACTCTTCACATAGGAAATGCAAAACACACTGGCTACTGACCGGAAAATTAACTCCATCCCTGCCAAAACCAGCCCAGGGACTTATTTCCGAAACAACCTCGTAAACACCTGGGCCAAAGAGCACAGCACCGAGTGGGTATATCACATCCCCTGCACGCACCAGCCGCTGGGAAAAGCAAATGGTACAATGGGCTGTTAACAACTGCAGTGAAAGCAGCAGGTGCTGGGACATGCAAACATTGGGAGAAACATTTAGCAAAAGCCACTGGTTAGTTAACACCAGAGGATCTGCCAGTCGAGCTGGCCCTGCCCCATCAAAAGTTGTGCGTGCTGTAGAAGGGGATAAGGTCCCTGTGGTGCACACAAAAAGTATGCTGGGGAAGACAGTCTGTGTTATCCCTGCCTTGGGCAAAGGCAAACCCCTCTGAGGGACTGCTTTTGCTCAAGGACCTGGGTGCACTTGGTGGGTGATGTGGGAGGATGGGAAAGTCCAATGTGTACCTCAAGGAGATTTGATTTTGGGTGAAAATAGCCAATAATTTGAACTGCATGATTTTAATTGCTGTGTAACACTGTATGTCATCACTTCTACAGTTGTTGTATGTCATACCAAATGTATTGCAGTAAGAATCACCCGGAGTAACGAAGAACAAACTTTGATGTGGTGGTGATGAAACCAGAACCGGCTTCAGCAACTGGTGACTTCCTTGAGATGGACATCTTCAACCCGCCGACCCTGGACATGGTACGCCAGCTGCGCCAGACACACCAGCTGCGAGCTCCGGATGCAGCACGCAACCATCCAGCACCACATGCCATCCTCCTGCTGCGTCCCGTGACACCCGCCGCGCCGCACCGAAACCCCATCCCGCTCCGCTGGCTGAGCAAACTCTGCGCCGTCTCTCCTGTTGGAACAGAGGGAGCCCAGAGTCATGGACTAAATTAGCTCAGCACTAGCCCATAGATCACGGGAATGATGTCTGTGCGTAAATATCAAAGACAGAAGAAGCGGCAGTGTTTAGTCAGAAAAAGTGGGAGCTGAGCATGACATAGATGGTACAGAATAAGGGGTGGACACTGTCCTGGTTTTGGCTGGGATGGAGTTAATTTTCTTCCCAGTAGCTGCTGTGGTTTGGATTTAGTATGGGGTTTGGTATGTGAAGAATGTTGATAATACACTGATGTTATGAGTTGTTGCTAAGAGATCAAGGACTTTTTTTTTTTTTTTTTTCCCAGCTTCCCAGTTTTGCTAACGTGCAGGTGCAGGAAGCTGGGAGGGCAACAGCCAGAACAGCTGACCCAAACTGGCCAAAGGAAGTGGGACAGAGCAGCGCTCACCGTGAGCGCACCCCAACCCATCCTCGTCCCCATCCTCACTCCCTCCTCATCCACCGCAGCGGCAGCATGAGCACGGCCAAGCCGAGGCGCATGAAGTTCTCCGAGGAGGAGAAATTCCTCATCCTGGAGGAGTTCAGGCTCCGCAAGGACATCTTGATCCCTGAGAACGGCCGGTACAAGAATACGCTGGCCCGGCGGCGTGCTTGGGAGGAGATTGCAACCGCTGTCAACTCCCTCAGCCCCCTGGTCCGGCGCTCGCCCGAGGAGATCCGCAGGAAGTGGCACAACATGGTCGACGACGCCCGCAGGGAGCTGGCTGTGGGGAAGAACCCGCTGCACCGCCAGCGGCCCCAGCAGAAGCTGTTCCACAGCATCTTCGCCCTCTTCAACAAGCCCATCCCAAGGGTGTTGGACCCGATGCTCTCAGCCCTGGACCCCAGGACAAGGGCAGCCAGCAGCTCCCCCGGGACGCAGGAGGCTGCCTCGGATCTGCTCCCGCAAGGCCAGAGCAGCGACGCCACCCCGGGACACAGGCTGCTCTGCCCCGTGGGGACCCCAGTGGCCCCTGGCCCCGTACCAGAGCACTTCTTCAGTGCAGCCAGCGAGGAGCCCGACTCCAAGGAGAGCTTGCACCAGGTGGAACCCCAGGACCACATGGAAAGGAGACCAACGACGCCCGGCGCAGCCCCCAGCCTGCCTGCGGCTGAGGTGCTCCCACCAGCGGCTGTCCGTCCTGCCGTGCTGCAGGGCCACGATGCAGCAGAGACCAGCCCAGTGCCACCGACCGGCTCCCCCAAGCCCCCCGCGCCCTCCCGCGTCAAGCGCCCACCGAGCCCAGAGCTGGCGTGGCCGTGCCTCACTGTGACTGCGAGCCTGGCGAAGCAGAGCCGAAGGACGAGCAGCCCGAGCCCCCCGGCCCCGGAGAACGGTGAGATGCCCACATTGCTGCCGGACTCTGCCCACCTCCCTGGTGCCCACCGGGTCAGGCATGCCGCACCCTCACCATGGGTCCCAGCCCCGTGCCCAGGCTGGGTGGGTTGTGGAGCTGCAGCTGTCCGAATCCCACATTTTTCCAGGAGAAGGGCCAGCTCACTCTCGCTGCCCATCCCAGCTCCCACGCCGGGGCAGCCGTACCCTGCCCGGCTCTGATCGGATGCTGCAGCACGCAGAGGTGGCTCAGGGGAAGGCTGAATCCTGCAGGGTTAAGCTTTTGGGACGCTGCAGTACAGCTGGCGGGGAGGGGTCCTGGGGTCTGCTTTCAGCATCACCGACCCATCCCGGCAGCCCAGCTCTGCACCGAGAGAGACCGGGCTGGGAGGGCCACACTGCAATGGCAGGGACATCATTGGGAGGGAAAGGGCAGCAGGCCGTTCCCCGTGGATGTGTCCCGTCTCTGGCTCTAATGCTTTTCTCTGCTCCACTCAGGCCACCTGTCACCGGCGGAGTCCCAGCCCGGCCCATGGGGCTGTGTCAGCATGACCGGGGAGCAGTGGGAGAAGCAGAGCCGGCTGCAGATGGAGATCCTGGAGCTGCAGAAGGAGACCCTGCAGCTGCAGAAGGAGAAGATCCTGATGGAGAATGAGAAGATCCTGATGGAGAAGGAGAAGCTCCTCCTGGAAATGATCAAACTGCGCAGGGAGCTAGGCAGCTGATGGTCCTCTGCAGGCACTGGGCGGCCCAGGGCCACTGTCCCCTCCTGGAGACGGGCGCTGGCTGCCCACCTGCAGCCCGAGTCCCACGGCTTGAGGCCGGGACGGCTGTGCCTTAAGCTGCCCTTTCCTTCTGTCCTGGTTCTGGCTGGGATGGAGTTAAGTTTCTTCCCAGTAGCTGCTGTGTTTTGGATTTAGTATGGGGTTTGGTATGTGAAGAATGTTGATAATACACTGATGTTATGAGCTGTTGCTAAGAGATCAAGGGCTTTTTTTTTTTTTAAGCTTCCGAGGTTTTGAGGTTTTGCTAATGTGCAGGTGCGAGAAGCTGGGAGGGGTATAGCCAAGACAGCCGACCCAGTCTGGCCAAAGGAAGTACTCCGTACCACAGACATCATGCTCGGTGCACGAGTGGGGCTTGGCCCGTGGCAGAATCCGGAAATCACTGTTCCAAGATGGCTCTCGGCTCCGCTCCGTGATTGCTGCTCAGGGACTGGCTGGGCATCGGCCGGCGGGTGGTAAGCGGTTGCATCACTTGTTTTTCTTGGATTTTGTTACTCTCTCTGTCGTTTTCCTTTTCATTAAAATTTATTATGATTATATCTTGTTATTTCTTCAATCATTAAACTGTTCTTATCTCAACCCACAAGTTTTCTGACTTTTACCCATCCGGTTCTCTCCCTGATCCTGCTGGGGAGGGTGAGCAGGCGGCTGTGTGGTACCTCCTCGCTGACCGGGGTTGGAAACCTTCCCGGGTCCAGCCCCGGGGCTGTGCCCACCTGGGCACTCCCTCCTGCTGCTGCCTGCCTGGGCGCCCTCGGCCAGCCTCTCCTGGGTGTCTCGGCTGCGGCAACGCAGGGCTCGGGCACTGCTGGCGGCTGCAGGCGGCCGTGTCTGGACAAAGGGGATCTTCACGGGGCGAGCGCCTGGTGCTGTGCCTGCCAGGGGTGCCTGGGGGTGATTTGGGGGTGCAGGCAGGTGCTGAGACCGCCGCACAGTGGCTGTGGGTACCACCAGCTGAGGCTGGAGTGGGGACCCCACCAGCGAGGTCACCTCATGCTGGGTGAAGGGTGGGGAAGGGCACCAGCCCCGCTCCCTCCAGTGGGGGCCGCTGAGCCATGCGGCGGGGCCTGGACGCCCACTGGCGTTGTCACCCACGTGCAGACTTTGGGTGCCTACGTTCAGTTCCTCTCTGCAAACCACAGCACGCAGCCCAGTCGCCCTTGGTGGCTCACCCAGCAGTTCACCGCAGCTGCACCAGTGGGAACACGCAGAGGAAGGATGCTATCATCATCCTCCTGGTGCTCGCAGGCGTGATGCACGGCATGATGTCACGGCTGAGCATGACGTCATCACATCGTCCTCCCACGTCACCTTCGCACCCAGATTTAACCCCAGTCTGATGTTCTTCCACCATTAATCACTCTACTTGAGCAATTCTCTTATTTTTAATCTTTACAAGGAGGGTTTTCTTCCCATTCTTCAACAAAATACTTAATGGAAAACGTGGGGAGTCAGACCCAAGGGCGAGCAGCAAGCCTGCAGAAGGGTGAAATTACAGAAACACCATGTTTTTATTTCATTCCCCGGCTCCCCAGCAAGGAGCAGCGGTGTGGGGAGGCTCAGCCCACCTTCCCGGGGGACGCTACACGAAGACGAGAGCTGGTGAGGGGCAGACACAACCCTCCTGCAGCCCTTCCTGCACCCACGAGCCCTGGCACCCCGGCACAGAGGCGGCCACCCAAAATGTCCTGGAAGGGAAAGTCGGTGAGAGCTGGGGTGCGCTGTGAGTAATTAAATATAATTGTAAAAAATGACATATATATATATAATATGTATAATAATACATATTAGCAGTTGGAATAGATGATCAATGTGGGTACCTTCCAACTGAAATATTCTATTCTATTCTATTTAAATACATTTATTTTTATACTATATATTAGTGATTTATTGTACATATTACTGATTTCTATCATAATACTATGGTATATTGTAACATTATCCTATAATATGAAGGCATATTATAACATTATCTTATAATATTGTGGCATATTATAATATATTAGCTTTATATAAAAATATATGATATTTATAACTAAGAATATAAAAGGAAGATGCCCTGGGGGCACAGAGAGATGCTCCTCCATAGCGAGGGATGTCCCTTCAGAGGGATGCCCCCCTCTGGACGGGCATCCCCCCCAAATTGCCACCTACCTGGCTCCTTGCAGCCCGTGTCCCGTGCAATGGGGCCGGCGGCGGGATGCGTCCCCCCGGCACTCGACGCACACCCGCTTGTCCCGCTGCAGCCGGCGGCTCCAGGCCTGCCCGTGGCAGGGGGGCCCTACCTGCGTCAGGTGGAAATAGCCGCAGTAGCTGGGGAGGGGGGAGCTGGGAGCAGGGATAAAACACAGGGAAAAATGGGGAAATGGAGGGAAAAAGGGGGAAAATGGGGGGCAAACAGGGGAAAATGGAGGGGAAATGGTGGTTGGAGGGTAGGGCAGAGGTTGTGGCATTTTCTGGATGGATGGGGGGTACAAAGGGGTTATGGGTTTGGAGGTGCAAAGGGGCCATGGTTTGGGGGGGGAAGGATAATGGCTCTGGGGTGCTAAGGGACCACAGCTCTAGGAGGGGCTGCAAAGGGGCCATGGCTTTGGATGGGGGTGCAAAGGGGCCATGGTTTGGGGTGGAGGAGGACAATGGCTCCGGTGTGGGGTGCAAAGGGGCCCGGGCTCTAGGAGGGGGTGCCGAGGGGCCATGGCTTTGTAAGGGGGTGCAGAGTGGCCCCAGCCCCACACCTACCTGGACGGCTCCTCTGGCAGCAGCTGCCCAGCTCTTCCCCAGGGATCCCTGAAGTCCCAGCTGAAGGAGCCAGGTAATATCTTGGCCACCTCTGGCAGAAGAGCAGCCGGGGGGACACACAGACGGTTACAGACGCCCCGGGACTGGCAGCGGGGATGGCAGAGCCGGAGGGACGGTCACACACAAGGCAGGTGGGCACCCCCAGGGGACCCCCGTTACCTTTGGCCGTCCCGCAGGCTGGGTGCTCCCCCAGGCAGCCCCGGCGCTGCTTGAGGTCAGGACAGGGCTCCCCTCCGTGGCGGGGTGGGACGGTGACCTGGCGGCTGCGGGCCTTGCTGCCGACCCCGCACGGGGAGCTGCACCCGCTCCACGGCCCCCAGGGTCCCACCGCGCAGCCCACCGCTGCCGGCGGGACGGGACGGAGGAGAGGGAAAAGAGAGGTTCAAGGGCATGAGGGATGGATGGAGGAGAGCAGGGGAGATGCAGCACAGGGGAGGGGGAGACGGGAGGAAGGACGAGGGCCAGGGCGACCCTGGCAGCCCCTCTCCCCAACCCCCAGGCAGGGGCTGCCCCGCCAGCGCAGGGGCATTGTGCAGGGCTTCCGCAGGCCTTTATCCCCGCGCCACCGCATCGCGCTGAGCTGGGACCCCACTAATCTCCCCGGAGATTAGGGAGGGCTGACTGCTGCAGTTGTCCAGGGGACGGCAGCCGGTGCCCACTCAGGTTTGGGCCCCCAGGACAGGCTGGGTCTGCATCCCCCAAGCCCACACTCCCCATTTGTCAGCCCCAGCCCCAGTTCCTGTGTCACCGCACAAGGCACTGCCCGCAGCAAGGGTGACACGGGGCTTGTCCCACTCAGGCCCCACACTGATGGCTCTGAGGGTCGCAATGACAGTGCCACCATTGCCCCACTGTTCAGCTGCAGACCAGAGGCCACCCCTGTGGGCTCTCTTACTGCACACGGAGCAGCCGGACATTCAGCACAGAAAGTGGAAAATCATGAAATAGCTCCACTCCTGGCCCAGCCAGCATCCCCAGATGCATCCCGTTACCGCTGAAAGTACAGGGCTAACAGATAACGGCAAAAACCTGCCACCACTCACCGGCGCGGCGGCACGCGGCGTGGTAGTCCTGGCAGCAGTCACCCGTCCTCTCGCAGTACGAGTCGCAGTAGCAGCGAGCCCGGCGGGTGCCCGGGACCCAGCAGGCGTTGTTCCTGCCCGGGCAGCACCGGTGCCAGCAGCCGCCCATGGCAACTGCCAGGTAGCCAGCGGCCAGCAGCCAGCCCCCGCAGAGCAGCAGGCCGTGCATGCCGCCGGGACCCCGCAAATCACCAAGGGATGGCTTTCCCTCCGTGCCCGCGAGCGCTGGGCAAATGGCAAGGGCTACGCAGCGGCGGTGCTGGGAGCCTCGGCCGCACCGCCCCTGGGCTGGGCCGGGGGACAAAGCCCGTTCCCTTCTGGTCCACCGCCCCTCGTCATCCCGGCTCTTTGCCTCACAGCCAGGGCGAGGAGTTACTAAAATTAACCAGGATGGTTAATAAAATGCTGTGCATGGGACAATGCAAGCTCAGATCTGCCGAGAGCCGCTGTGAATAGCACCGCGAGGCCGATGCTAATACTCCCTGGGGCAGTGGGTGCCAGTGGGGGACCCCATCCCCAATCCCCACCCGCACCGCAGGAGCCGCTCGCCGCCTGCTCAGCACAGCCCGACGCCAACGCAGCCACTAAAGCCAGACTGATTTTATTCAAATTGCGAATGTAAAACAATAAAAAAAAACCTCAAAAAACAAAACCAACCCAACCCTCACTGGCTTCAGAGCAGAAAGCCGCAGGTAAACCGCTCGCAGGCTTTCCTTCTCCTCCTTCGCCTCCTGTGTTAAGGCTGCGTTTGTCACTGGTGACAGGAGGGAGGAGGGACGGGGCGAGCCCCAGCTCCCACGCCTCCCCAGCTCCTTCGCGGGACGTTTGGCACAAATCCGGCGGGGCCAAGCCTGGCGCAGGGCAGGGCTCCAGCCCCACGGCCGCAGGTGTTAGTGGGTCAGCGTGAAGCTCCGAAAGCTACGGGATTACCTACGGGGCTGCGGCGAGGCGGCAGGAGGGCAGATGTGGGGAATGTGACAGAAGAAGGGGTTTGCACCCCTGGCCAAGGGGCCAAGTCTGCAGCATGGGGCTGTGCCTCCCCGCCCCGGCTGGCGCTCGCATCCTGACTGTAAATGGCAAGAGATGGGGGCACACGGCTCACCCCAATTCCCGCCCCACGGCAAGAACTGAAGGCCTGGCTGCATGTGCAATTTTGGGCAGCGCCTGCTTAGCAGCCCATGGATGAGCCGGACCTGGGGCTGGGATGCTGCACCCCGGGGAGAGGAGGGAGCCTGGGCCACACCAGCTAACAGGGCAGGGTCGCTGCCCTCCCATCCCGGGGGGTGCAAGGCTAACGGCCCCCCAGCGCCGCTGTGAGAGCCGGTGCATCGCTTCCAGCCGGTGGTGTCAGCCCCAAGAGCCTCCGCCAGCTGCGATGCCCAGTGCATGGCTCGGCCATTGCACCCACATGGCTCTGGGCGGCTTTCAGCACCCCCAGAAAGAGCCAGGCCCTAGGCAGCCAGCAGCTCCTGGCTGCCGGGGTCCCCGGGGGTGCAAGGCCACCGTCCTGGGGGACAGCTCGCCCTGGGTAACCTCGCAGGTGACGCAGGACCAAGGGGAAGTGTCACCAGGGGATGGGGGCAGGCGTGACGGCGATGCTGGGCATGTGGATGCGACTCCCTCCCTGCTCCTTTTAGCACACAAATAATAATTTAACCTGCTCCAGAGCCTGTTCCTAAACATAAAGGTGGCCGGGTTTGTGGGGAGAGCGTGCGCATGAGGCAGACTTGGCCCCGCGCAGCACCGGCGGGCAGCTGCGGCCTTGGTCATGGCTCTCCAGCTGCAGCCCCGCGGGGCGAGGGAGGCGGGGGCCGCCCCGGCCTGACCCCCTCAGTCCGTTTTCCACACCTTGTTGAGGAACTTGACCACCTCATCGTAGATGACAAAGACGATGGCCACGTCGAGGCAGACGCGGCCCAGGCGAGGCACCGTGCCCTTGTAAAACCTGCCAGGGAGAGAGGGAGTCCATGGGGGCAGGTGCCCTTGCAGCCCCCTCCCCACCC
>WHYT01017503.1:231933-269967 GCA_009806455.1 Tetrax tetrax
TGGGGCTGACCCCACTGCCACCCCTTGCCCAACCCTGCCACAAGTCTTACGCCAGGGGCCCTTCATATTTCATGATCTGGTAGGCGCAGTCCCAGGTGCTCTTGTACTTGTGTGCTTCCAGCCCCTGCGGGACAGAAAAAGCAGGGTCAGAGGCCGGAGCCAGGGGTGCATCCAGGCGGATTTTGGGGGGGGGGAGGCAGAGATCTGGGGGTGTGCCAGAAGGAACCAATTCCCCTTTACTGCTGTGGGCCACCAAAGCCAGCAGTGACGTCCCCACATCCACACAGACACTTCCCAGGAGCCCCACAGCCCGGCTGTGAGAGGTCACCGTCCCCAGGCATCTCCCAGACCTTGCTGGCATCGGGCACCTGCCCCAGGGGCTGCACAAAATGGCTCCCAGACAGCAGATGACCCCAGCCCACCAAGGCAGAGCAGTCCCGCACTGTGCCCCAGTGCCATACCTGCATCCTGGTCTTCACCACGTCCAACGGGGTGTTGCCGAAAACGCTCGCAGCTCCAGCGAGGGCTCCAAACACCCCCGTGACAAAGGGGTTGATGGCCTTGTTGGGATTGTCCCCTGGGAAAGAGGAGAGGTTGAGGGCAGGAAGGTGGTGGGGCGGGGATGAAGCACGGCATCCCAGAGGGAGCCTGCAAGGAAGATCCCAGGTCTGGCTGCTCGTGGTCAGGGCTTGTGCTGTGCTGAGTTGGGGACTGGGGTGTTTGAGCGGGACCGTCCAGCAGCACCAGCCCCACAGAGCCCACACAGCACTGAGGGGCTCAGGGTGAGGGTGAAAGTGATGCTCCAGCACCAGGATCCCTCAGCCCCACAAGCCGAGCCCCCCTGCCCTGGCTTTCATGTTCCTCCATCACAAGAGGCTGAGCCATGAGAAGCAGAGCGTGTGCTGATGGAAAGCCCGAGCTCAGCTCCCAGGGATGGGCTAGGGGGGCCAGCGGTGCAGCCGGGGTGGCCTGGGTTGACAGGGGCACCATACCTTTGTACCAGTTCTTGAGGGAGGTCATGACGAAGAAGCGGATGGCTTGGTTTGATCCTTGTTTGAGGACGGTTGCAGTTAAGCCCTGGTAGGTCCCCTTTAGTCCTGCAGCAAGAGCGGGCAAGAGGGGAGCACCAGCCTCACCCCGGCAGAGAAAAACCTCCCCAGGCAGCCAGTCCCAGCCTGCGCCCATCCCCGCAGCGTGGGGGTACCAGAGGGAGACAGGACACCGCTTCCCCCGGACTCACCCTGTTCCCGAACAATCTCCCGGACGCCGTGGAAGAAGCCGCGGTATTTGGGCTTGGGGGAGCACTGGTCATGGATAAACTTCACCTGTGAGGAGACGACATGCTTGTCCTGGCTGAGGCGAGGGGGATGCGATGAGCCCCAAAGGGCTGCCGGCCGCCTCTCGCCCAGCTCCAGGGACGGTCCCCAGACCAGAGCTGACGCACGTGGCCAGGCAGTGCCTGGTGAGACCATGGGACCTACGCCCGTGGCCAGCAGCACATTTTGCAGAGGAAAACCTGGGAAACTGCCTCTGCAAGAGACCGTGTGGATTTTACAGCACTAAAATGGGTGATGGGATGGCTCCTGGCTGGGGAGGCTCCTCCTCAGAGTGGGGAAGGGGCCATGGCTGCCAGGCCTGACCTCTCCATGGGGCTTTCCAGCACCAGCACCTCCCCTCCAAAACCAGCCCAAGCAAATGCACGTGGCCCTCAGCTCCCTGAAAGCCGGGGGCATCTCTGACTCTTGTCCCCTCCCAAACCTGCCCAGGGAGCGGTGCCAGATCAGGGGACACTGGCAGCTGCCTCCCACCCACCTTTATGGTCTCCATGGGGCAGACCACCACCACGGCCTCGGCCACGCCGGCACCCAGCCCGCAGATGAGGCCCCGCGTGCTGTCCAGCCGCCCCTGCTCGTCTCTCATCTTGTTGCTGAGGAACTCGAACATCCCGAACCTGCGGAGGAGCCGCCGTGCCAACCCCCGCGCACCCGGCCGGGGGGCTGCACCCCCCTATTCTCTGTTGGCAGCAGCAGCCGCACACCCTGTGAGAGGACCCTCCCAGTCCAGGAAAGCACCCGGCTTCGGCAAAGTGCCGCTGGAGACGTCAAGGCCAAACCCATCCCCCGGGGTCCCTTCCACTCACCCCGTGCCATGGGGGACACCTACCTGACGGCAGCCTTGGGGATGGAGCCGTACACCAGCGAGCTGAGCCCCCGGTACAGCCCCCGGACGCCATGGTCACGGACAGTCTGCTTCACGCAGTCCCCTACGGCAGAGCACAGCGGTGCCACCATCACCCCCCATGCCAAGGGTCACCGCGCCGCCCCCACCACCAAACCCTGCTCCCCCTCCACCTCCAGCCGGGCTCCCAGGAGCCTCCGGATCTGGCCAGCGCAGCGAGCACGCACTCACCGATGCCCTTGTAGCGAGGAGGGTTTGCCTTCTCGTCCAGCTGCAGCTGCGTCTTCACATACTCGGTGGGGAACGTGATGCAGATCTCGATCCCTCCGGCCAGGCCACCTGGGCGGGAGAGGAGGGGACAATGGGGCCGGGACCAGCACCGTGCCCGTCCAGCGCTGTGCCGCTGCTGCCAGCTCTACAACGGCTGAGCCCGAGACCTCTGGCAGCCAGGTCTGGGCTGGGACGTGGTGTCTCCGTCCTCGCCAAAGCCCTGGGGACTTCACACAGCAGCGGGGCCCCGTGCCAACCTGCCACCCTGCACAGGCGCCGCAGCCCAGCCATGGCGAGAGCTGGCAAGGGGATCAGCCAAAGGGGTGGGAAAAATGGGCAAAAAAAAATGCACCCACAGCCGCTGTTTCAGTATCATTTCCCTCTCAAAGGCCCCCTCCAGAGCCCCACATCCCGCAGGGGAGCTGCCAGCATGGGGATTTATAAACCCAACAGAGCTCAATGGTGCTGCAGAGGCCTGGCATCGCTCGCCCAGCACAGCGGGAGCCCATTTGCAGACCCGGCCGTGCCAGCGTGGAAGCGCAATTATCATCAAGCCCATCCACCCGCGCCGGGCTCATGCAGCGGCGGCTGCTGGGCGCTGATTACACCGGCTGAAGCCTTTCCCACCGCAGCCCGGGGACGTGCCGGCACGCCGGCAGTGAGCAACGCCGGCTCTCGGTGGTTTGGCTCCCCTTGGCTCGGTTCTGCACACCAAAGCGCAGCGTGAGCTCTCTGTGCCGCTGCAGGGAGGAAGTTGGGCCCCTGCCCCACAGGACGTGGCCTGGAGCAGGGTTAGGTCGGCTGTCAGCGCCCAGTGCTCCCAACCTCGCCTGCACCAGTCCCTCCAGCTCGGCCACGTCCTCAGCGTGACTCAGCAGCGCTGCGGCTCCCGCCACCGCACAGGGTACAGCCTCGTCACAGCCCAAGGGACACACTGGTGTCCCCACAGGGGACATGGCTGCCATGGTGGGAAGGGCCAGGGTGGGTTATTTGGCTCTGCGGCAAAGAGCAGCCCCGGCACCACGCAGTGGAGCACAGCACCCTCCAAAGTACCCTGCGAGGGGACGCTGACACGGGACAGGGAGCTGGGCCACAGCTCCCTCCCACGACAGCAGCGAGCAGCCCCAGCTCCTCACATCAGACAGGTTTCTCATATGGTTTGATTTCTTCTGTACAGCCTCCAAATTTACAAGAGAGTCCCTTAATCTCTCTGGCACTGCCTCCAGCTCCCAGTGCCAGTCCCCCATCCCCAGGGCAGGACCCACCAGCCCAGCCTGGCAGCATCCTGGCCCCGCGGGGTGCTAGGGACAGGGCACGAGGCCAGCGGGGCCAGACAAAGGCCCCTTGTTTCCCGATGGGTTCCCAGGAGGGGCTGGAGCTGCTCAGCCTGGGCCAGGCAGCCATCTCCCGGGTGGCAGCAATGGGCGACCACCACCGGCTTGTACGCCTCGCAGCGCCCTGTGCTTCGGCAGCGCAGGCGAAAGCCATGGCAGCCGCGGCGAGGCCAGCTCACGCCACTGCAGCCAGCTGCCAACTCTCCCCCGGGTCCCCATGGGAGGACAGCCACCATCCCCAAGATCCCCAGAGCTCTCCAGCTGCCCCCCAACCCTTTCCCATCCTTGGCACGTCCGTCAGAGGTGGCAGACGCTGCCGGTCCCGCTTGCCAAGCACTGCAACTTCTCCTGCAAAGCTGAACGGCCCTGTGGGAGCAGCTGGCAGGTCCCCGTCGAGCTGTGTGACAACGAGCAGCGTCCTCCAGCTGGGTGCAATGGTCCCCAAAGAGCCCAGCACCAGCTGGCACCTCCCTGCGCCGCTACACACCACTGTGCCACCAGCCCCGCGGCCACCACAGCCACACCAACGCCCCAGGTGCTGCCAACGCCGCTGCCCGCCCTCCTGCGCTGCAGACCTGTTTGTAACAGCCGTGTTTGTGAGGATGAGGCACCCAGCAGGGACCCCAGACGCACCCTGGGACAATTTTATCCGTTTTTTCTACACCTGCAGAGAGGCAAGGCGGCACAATCTGCCTGCCTGCAGCCCCTTCCCTCCCTGGAAGCGAGATCCACGGCACGTCCCGCCCCGCTGTCGAGCCTCCTCTTATTCTGGCGGAAACCTTGTTCTCTGCAAATAAATCACCCCACTGCCTGCGGGCAGCGGCTCCTTCCAACCCCCTCCCTCGCCAGGGCTGCCGAGGGCTTTGCAACCTGTTTACCCGGACTTTAACCAGCAGCATCAGCTCTTGCAACACCGCCGAGTCAGCAGGAACAGCCGGCAGCGAGCGCTTAGGGGGTGAAAGAGCAAGCGGGGCAGCCCGGAGGCCCAGCCAAGGCTCTCGGCTCTTGGTTGGATGCAGCGGTGCCAGAGAGAGGATGTCCTTCAGGGAAGGTCGCTCTGCCTGGCCCCGGAGAAGGTGCCTCCGGCGGGGAGATCCCACTCCCGGCACTGGGAACGGCTCCCTGCCTGCAGCGAGCCCGCAAGCGCCCCAGCTGCCAGCAATCCTGACCCCACAGGGCCAGCGGGGAAGGGAGGGAAGGGAAAAATACCTGTTTGTCAGCCACTTGGCATGGTTTTCCCAGAAAAAAAAAAACTTAGCTCTCCTTTGCGGAGGGGCCAGCGGAGTTATTCAAGAACGCGGCCGCAGCCCTTGGGCACGGCTGGGGAGAGCTGGCAGGAAGAAGAGGGGTTTTGGGGACAGTGGGAGGGTGCTGCCCCTGCGACACATGTGACAGCACGGACGAACGCAGGTCCAGCTAACGACCTCACACCCCACTAACGAGGGGCTGCTGGACACACCACCCACCACCCCCCGAAACAGCTCATCCCGGGGATCTGGATGCCAAGGGCAGGAGGACGCAGCCGCAATGGGGAGGACGAGCAGAGGGCTGAGGGCCAACACAGACTGAGGCTGCCCATCCAGGGCTGGCACTGCCACCCCGTCAGGGTGCCCGAGTGAGTACCCACTCCCCTATTTGGGAGCCACAGAAGGGCAGGAGGCGGCCCTGGCCCTCTGCTCCCCCCGCGAGCGAGTGCGCCTGCGAGAGCATCCCGCTCCCGCAGACAGAGCAGCAGGTCTCTGTGCAGCTCTGATGAGAAGCGAGCGCCTGGAGAGCAATTTCAGCCTCTCCATTTTAAGGGCAATTTCACATGCAGATAAACAAACACCTGATCTCCATACAAAAAGCTCCTTTTAACTTCAGATTTGGCAGGATCCTTCCCGGTTAGCCAAGGCAGCCTTCAGAGCCAGGGGATAAAAACCAAATAAATAAAAATAACCAAAGACCAGCAGGATGCTACAAACTGGGGAGGCAGAAATACCCACCTCCAGCTCATCACAGTTCTCAGCAGGCCAGGTGCTGCCCCGTCAGCAGCACACACCTCTGCCCGCCAGCTCCCTAGGGATCGACCCCTCTCGGCAGCCAGCCGCTCTGCTCCTGGACCCTGCCATGAACACAACCCAGCAGTGGAGAAATCCTACCATCCCTGCAGTGGTGAAACGAGTTTAACGAGCTCCACCTTCCCCGCGCCGTCCCACCACCGGCCATCTTGTGAAACAGGCTCAGGGCAGAGCCTGGCTGAAGGAGCAGACAGGCGCCTCACTGGGGACGGTGCTCTCCCAGAAAGCCGGATTTTGGCAGGGCTGGCACGGCAGCCTTCTCCTGGGCGCCTCTTCCTGACGTGCACAGCCCCTCACTGCCCATGAGCAGCCCCAGGCTTGGGGAAAACCAGCATGGGGCTGCACCGCAGGGACCGGGCCTTACACTGCACAGAGATTGGGGAAGGCTGTACGCACAGCACGGCCACTTCCCCAAACCGGATTGCCAGAGGATTTCCCACATTTTGGTTAGAAGGGAAAAAACCTGTCCTGTGACAGGCCAGCCCTTCTCTGAGAGCATCTGTCAGCTGTGCCGGGGCCAGGGGCCCTGGACGGTTTCCTATCTGATAGGGGCAAGGCCGGCGGGGGACACGGGGGTTCAACGTGTCCATTGGTAAATACACAGATGGCCACTTTCGTCACGGGAGCACACTACAGGAGCTGGCAAAGGTCTGATTCCCCACCGGGGATACACGGAACGACAAACATGAAACGTGCCTCTCTGTACCCCGTGCCATTGGGTGGGTAAACAGCCCCGCGCAAACAGCCCTGCAGATAATAATGGAGATGGGATGGAGTAATTTGTTCCTAATCTTACTGGAATCATCCTGTTTCAACAGACTGTCCTTTCACAACGTGCTCATTCATCTTCTCTTCGCATTTACCTCTCAATGGGCTCACATTGCAATAAATCATTATTATATGTTAAACTTCTTGGCTGTGAGAATGATGGCAAAAGCCATTTCCCTTTGCTCGCAGTCACAGCATCATCTGCCTTCGGTGCTGACTCCACTTCTGGGGACTGCCAAGTCCCCATCCCAGCTCAACTCACCTCCTCCCTGCTGCCCTGCGCACCCCGAGGCCCCGCTCCGCTGCCACGAGCTGGGGGGCTGACACCAGTGCAGGGGACACGCTGGTTCCCAGCCAACCCACCATCCCACTTCAGACACCTACTTTTTAGTGTCAAAAAATCTTTTCAAAGACAGGCAACAGGGAGCTGCCATCAGAGCCCAGGGCTGCAGGATGCTTCTCCCATTACAGCCCCATAGCTGGGCAAAGGAGCCACTGCTGGGACTGAGGCTTCTGCGGGGACAGGCTCCGGTCCCCCGGTCACCAGCACAGGGAATGACTGCTACACCAGGCAGTGGGGCAAAAAAATCAACCCCTGCTGTCAGGAGGTGACCTGAGACCTCAGGGCACAAGCGCAGGGGCACCAGGCAGGAGCAGGGAGGCTGCATCGGCATGCACCGCACAACGCCGTCACAGATGAGAGACGCTGCAACATCCCTGAGCTGTCAGCTCGCCGTGCTCATCGCCTCCGGGAAGACGGATGGCTCCTTCCGATCATTTACGTCAACCCAGAGAAAACGGTTGCCTGCAGAATGTCAAGCAGAGCATCAGGTATGTGAAAATCTGAAAAACTCACATTTCGAAGCCCAGGGTTAACCCCAGCTCACACAGAACCCATTCAGACCGAAGAAGCTGGCACCCCGCTATTGTTTCCCAGTCCTGGGGCCCACAGCCTCCTCCAACCAGAAGCCCTGGGGCAGCTCTAGGTTTCCGCAGCAGCTACAGTCCACGAGCGCTCACAGGCAGGCAAAGACGCGCTTTGTGGCCGCTGCGCTCCTTTTGCCCCATTCCCCAAACACGAGACAGCCAAAGGAGGCAACCCCAACCCCAAACCACAGCCAGGCATGACGCACCAAGGGCCAGCAGACCCAGCAAGACTGGCCCCCTCCACGCTCACCAATCCTCCCCCATGGCCAGGCTCAGCCCACCACCCAGCTCGGCATCAAGGAGGGGAACATCCCCTGCTCTGCTGTGAGCACCAGGCAGCCACCTAAAAGCCAGGGAGCGTGCCGGACCATGGCCGTTCCCAGCAGTGCAACCTCCCTCCCACTCTCCCAGGAGGGCAACAGCCCTGGAAGCCCATGTGGACTTGGGACTTTTGGGAAAGGAGCCCTTCTCCGCAAAAAGCAAGTCACAGCTTTCACACCCAGTCCCTGGCTCCTCTCCTCTACAGGTACAGCGTCTCCTAAGAAAGATCGTATCAAGAGATGAACAAAGAAGAGGAAACCCAAGCTCTAATTGCTGCTTTGTCTCACGTGACCCCGGGCTCCCTGCTAAACATGTGCTAAAACCCTATCTGTCCCCAGAGAGCCCCTCTCCCTCCTGCCCACGCTCGCTCCTCCTGGGACCTCGGCGCACGTCACTGCTATTTCCAGTGGCACTTGGTGTTTGTGGCAAACACCAGAGCAGCAGCCAGAGCTCTTTCCAAACCAAACAGCGTTCAGGACAGCATCCAAGCGCTGCCTCCCTGACCGGGCAGGATTAGGTGTAGGCAGGAACCAAGTATGCCCCAGCCCCTGGGCGAGCAGAGGTACCACGCAAAGAGGAAGGCAGCTGGGAGCTTCTCCGTGGGAGGGAGCAGACCCCAGGCTTCAAAGCTGGCTAAAAACAGAGCAAGACTGTATTTAACTCTGGGCAGGGCAGGCAAAGCTGCCGCTGCTAAGCAGGAGCAAAGTTCTCAGGAGGAGGGCAGGGGCGTGGGGCTCTGCCTGCAAAATGGCACGGACCTTCTGCGCTGGGCTCTAAACAGGGCACCGCAGGCTGGCCCGAGCTGAACCAACAGCGCTGCCGTGCCCAAAAACCCAGCAAGGAGCTCGCTGGGTAAACACAAAGGTGATGGCCTCTGCCAGCTCTGCAGCCAGCACTCCTGCCTCACCACATGCTGCCTTTATTTCCAGCTCCCGGCTTGCCCACCGCAGCACGGCCCCGTGCCGGGAGCTGCGCATGGACCGGCAGCACCCATCCCTGCAGGAGCCCGGCGGGCTGAAGGGCTTGTTTGGGACCCACGGCACAGAAACTGAAAGCTGGCGGTGGGGAGGCTGAGACACGGCCGGCATGCCCGGTCTGCCTGCTAACAGGTTATTCCCTCGCAGAAGAGACACGAGCTGGCCCTCAAACCGGCTCACGGGTTCAGGAAAAAATTATGCCAGCTTTACAGCAGGTAACGGAGCCAGCAGGTGAGAAAGAAAGGCACAGACAGTATCTACTTCAGCATAAAGCCTGCATGTTTACCAGCCTTTTCACCAAGTTTAAGCTAAGTGACGTTACGCCAAACCTTTGTGTCTTTCAGCAACGCCACTTCTGACCCAGGGCCAGGTCCCCCAGATGTGTTCCATCAGTTCAGAGCCTGGGGGTCTCTGAACAGCGGCAGGGACCCACGCTCCCTCAGCTCTGCCCTCTCTGGAGGCCCAGTCTGTATGCAGCAGCCCCAAGACCAGGTCCTGGCAGCGACACCCACCCAGCCAGCCAGGATGGCCGAGCTCCTTCGCGTGCTCTGGCCACACGCGGACACAGCACCAGCACAGCCGGCGCGGTTGCAGCAAGGTGAAGTGCAGCCCTGGCACTCAACAACTGCTTGGACAAACGAGAGCCCATTAGCAAATTAATTTTTAACTTTGCATTTGTCTTTTGTGACAACTGAAGGAGAAGAGCTCTCGGCAGCCAGAGCTTCACTTCCATCTCTTCAGCCCCAGTGTGCTCAGGCCTGGGCAGCGCTCGGGAGCTGCCTCCCGCGCAGAGCATCTCAGTTACACCCAGGGCACGGGAGCAGATACGCATCCAGGCAGGATGACAGCTGCTTGTTTAACACCACCAGTACAAGACAGATGAAGCACAGCACAGCAGGAACGGTCCATCCTGAACGTCTCCAGCTCTCTAAAAGGCTGAGCTTCAGAGCCACACACCCGTTGTGCAGACAGTTGTCAAATGAGAATCCCTGACAGCATCAGCAAACCCCTCAGAGTCAGCAGGGACAGCCACAAACAGCACTGCAGCCCCCAGCAAGGGGCTGGAGGGCTGAGCAGACCGGCACGCAGGGGGTTAACCACAGCCTTCTCCCATCGATGTGGTTCTCTAACACAATTAGATGCCACAGAGGCTTGGCTGGACTTCTGCCCATTAACCAATTACTCTGATTTGCTTCGTGAGGAGAGGACTAGCATCTCAATAGGGTCCTTCCTCCACCTCTGCAGCCTCACGTGGACCCAGAAGGGCTCCTCCAAGCAAGGGCATCTGCAGCTTTGTGCTACATTGCCCAACCTGACACTGTCCTGTCAGGGGCGAGCAAGGCAAGGCCACGGCAGCCTCTCTCGGAGCATGCCGATAAGCCATCCGCGCTGATGATCCCCGATTACAGACCTACGCAAGGGCTATGGAAGTCTCCTGGTACACTGGCCCAGGCAGGGACAACCGGATGTGCCGCACGTGGGCAGTGAGTTGGGAAAGACTGGAAAGGCTGGATGGGGAGCAAAGTACTTGTCTTTCCCATCCTAAGCTTGGATTAAATCCTATTTAAAAGATCTCTAAACAAAAGGGGATAAGAAGAGGCCTGAACTAACAACCCACCTTGAGGGGATGGCAGCACAAGTCTGAGATCCCTGAGGAGCAGAGGGCTCCAGAGGAGCTTGGCCTCACCGAAAGTCTCATCTGAACAAGAAAGCAGCCTCTTGTGTGGCTGCAGCTGCCTCCTCCTCGTGTCCCAGCCGTTTGACTGGGCAGCCCAGACCCCTCCAGGCGATGCGATGCTGGGAGGCCTCATCTCTCTTTGCACGCTCCGGCGCTTGCATCCATTTCTCACAGCACTGCCGTCCAGGCCGACGGCTGAGGCAGGGGCCAGCGCTGGTGGGCAGAGCTGGGGTGGCAAGGGCTCGGCTCCCCGTACCCAGGGGGAGGGCAGGTGGAGCCGTGTTCCTGCCGGGTCCCTGCTACAGAGGGCTGGAATTCTGCCCTTGGAGAGGAGCGGAGAGTTGGATGGAGGAACAAAGGCACAATCCTAGGAGCGGGAATCGGCTGGAAAACACAAAAGCTCTAAACATGCCAGTCATGTAAAGGCTGTGATGGCTCATTTCAAAGGGAAGACACTAATCGCTGCTCTGGGAATTGTCCTGCGAGCGGCAGGAGAAACCAGGGAGCTAACGCACGGCTACAAAGCAGTTTAATAACCCTGCCACTGCCTTGGACTCCCCTCAGCTCAAAGCTCGAACCGGCTATGAGGAAGGGCAGGAACTCCGCAGCTACAGCTGCGCTAGGAGCCTGTTGGGATCCCGTGGAAACGGCCAGAGCTGGACGGAAAAACACGCCCAGGTCCATGGGACTGATGCTGAGACACAAAGCGGGGCTGAGGAGCCGTGCCAGGAGCGGTACCAAAGCAGCCGGAGCAGGGACGGTCCGGGCCCTGCCGCCTCAGCCTGCTCCCCGAACACCGAAGGAGTCTGCGGGGAGCACCCACGGCTCCCAGCGAGGCCACAGGTTGCGGGGACAGCCCGGCGGCCAGCCCAGCCCCGCCAGCACCAGCCCCAGCCCGCACAGCCGGCGCTGCCGCCGCCGGAGCCCCTTTCGCCGCCGCCAAAGGCAAACCCGCAGCCGCCGGCTCGGCGCTGCCGGGATGCGGTGGTGCTCGGCGGGGGGACTCCGGGGGATGCCGGCCGGGTGACAGGGGCCGGGACACCTGTCCGGCACCGACGCCCAGGCTGGCAGCGACGCCGGGCGACCCTACCCGGGGCGGGGACCCCCGCTTACCTGCCAGGATGGCCTTGCCGGGGTGGGTGAGCTTGGCCTTGCCGGCGGGGGCGGCGGCGGCCAGGCTGCGGGGCGCGGCGGGGGCGGGCATGGCCGCGGCTCCTGCGCTGCCCGGCGGCGGCCCGGGCCCTATTTCAGGGCCGCGCCCGCGGAGGGGGCGGCCCCGGCGGCGTCACATCCTCGTGGGGCGGAGCAGGGGCGGGGGGAAGCGTCCCGGGCTGGGCCGGCCGCGGGGGGAGGGGTGCTGGTACCGGTCTGGGCTCGGCTGGTCCGAGAGCGGCGATTTCTAACCCAGCTCCCCCCACCCCGCCCCAAAAATCTGTGGAAAAAACCCGCCGCGTGGGTGGGATGAGGAGATGTCAGCCCAGCCGGACGTGGGCGTGAGGCAGAGGGGCTGGGCTGGCTCTGCCCTCGCCCCTCGAACCACAGCGAGCGGCCAGCCCCCCGGGCACGCCTAGGCCAGGAGTGGCTACAAAAAGCACCCCGAAACCACGCCATAGGGCAGATGTTCACAGCAGGAAGCTGGCTGTTCTCGGACGGAGGCAGATTCGGCCTTCAGCGGTCCGAGTGCTCTTTAAACTGGGGGGCTGCTGCTCTCCCCCGTTTGCTGGAAGCATTGGTGAAGGACGGGGGGCACGGAACCGCCCGGGGCAGCAGTCACACGCCAACACCCAACCCTGTAATCGGAACAAAAACTGACTTAAAAGAGGGCCTGTGAGCACACAGACGCTTTGGACTCCTTTCAACTGTTTTATTTTTTAGTTATCAGGCGATTTGCTACCTACTGCTCCTAAGTAATGAGGCTGTGCAAATTGCCCCACTACTTGTTTTTGCTTTATCTGCAGACAAAGGAAGACAGCCCTTCACTAATTCGTGTCTGAAAGCTGTATTTACAGGAATGCTGGGGAGAGGAACCAACACTGCTTTCCTTTCTGCCTGGGATTGCACAGAAAGCGGGGAGCACTGGAGCTGGACACCAGAGCTGGGGTCTCCCTTTGCACCCTGGAGCAGCCGCTCTATTCCAGAGAGAGAACATTTTGTGTAAGAGGTCTCCTGCAGCCGTGCGTAGATCACGCTCCTGTCAAGACTTGCTATCCGTGCATTTTGTGACATGACTTTTGCTCAGCACGGCTCAGCAATCAGGCAGCTGGATGCCAGCTGCCAGGCTCATCTGAGAGAGAACTCTGCAGCTACAGCGCAGTGATAGAGCTGAGGCTTCATGGCTAAACCGCCCGCAGAAAGACCATCTGGGAAATGCAAACCTCCTCCTGCCAGCATTAAAAACAGACAAACACGTACCTGCATTGCAGAACTCATCCCCAGATGAGGCCAGAACTATACGTGGTTTCAGAATAGAGTTGAGATAGAGACAAGTCCACAGAGGTGGTCTCAGGTCAAGTCTAAGGTCACCCACCTCCATCACGGAAGTAAGGGGACAGAATTAACACGTGAAGGGTACACGGCAGGAACAAGCATCCATGGTGCCAGTCATGGATGCAGAGCAGCTACTTGGTGTTTGAGTTAGCAATATTGCAATGGCAAAAATAAGATCAATTCTTTCAAAGACGGCAAGCAAATGGAAATGCATTTGGATATTTAAGCAACCTCTAACTTCTCTCTACCTTTCCATCAAATTATCATAACATTCATATATGCTTGTAGACATGTATACCCACTGCTGTGAGGCCATGACTTCACAAGAAACACTGGATCCTACAGATTCCCAAATTAAGTCAGCAATGCCTGCATACAATCTCATCCGGTCTGAGAAAATACACACCACATGCTTAATTCTCATCAGCCTCAGTGGGATTCACAGCAGTGCTTACTTTCCTGAACAGGGAAAGAATTATTCATATTTAATCACTTGGAGACTGCAAGCCATCTTGACCTCCAAGAAGCTGCTAGCACCACTTGTCAGCAGAATGCCTGAAGGAGGAGAGCATCTAAAGAAGATAAGCAGCCCCTGAAATACCAGAGGTTGCAAAAGGTGTGTTTTAAATCCCATAATTGACTTACATTGAAGTAAACTTGAGCAGACTTGCATGGTTTAAGAGCATCTCCTACAAAATGGGTGGTCAAAGCATAAAAGAGCAGCTACTGTTACAGACAGGACATCAAGTCCTCTATCTTACCACTCTCACTTCAGGGATTTTCATGGGAACAACCCTCTGACAGTCTGAACTCATTTCCATTGCAGGTGGCTGGTGCTTGTTTCTGTTGCCACAGAAAGACAGGAGAATTGTGAAATACACAGTCAGGTGCTAGCATCCCTCCATGCCTTAATAATCAGAATTTAAAAGAGAAATACTGAAGATGATGATTCCATGATTTTTTTTGTAAACCCAAACATCAATTGCAGACAGAGCTTTCTGGATCCTAGGAAGCAAGTAAACAGTGATCCCACATGATCAATTCCAATTTATCCCTCCCTTGCCCCTCCCCAAAATGATTTTTTTTTTTTTTTAATTGGCACAGCTTGATGTACCCAGCAGCACACCAGAGTTTCAGAGACCATAAGTGGTCAATATAGTGCTGATAACTTTACTACATGCCCTTTAATCAGAGAATCTCATCCTTTACTAAACAGCTACATTATCTGAATTGTTACAACTCATCAACTACTACAAACCTTTCCATGCATTAATCATCCACATCACTTGGGTCTTATGGTAAAATAAGAAAATTAAATTTCCTCTCAGGTTCCCTGACAAGAACAAATGATTCCTTTATACGTAACAGATCCTGTGCATAATAGGCTTCAAGGAGAAGTGATCGTATTGAAGATTGGAGTCAGCCTTTCCCCAGCTTTCAAGTGTGTGCAGCAGGAACTACTGTGATTATAAGAAAGATGATGCTATTCCAGAACAACTTGCATGATTCCCACTTGAAAACACATACAAAAAGACCTCCTGGTGATACTCAAGATTATTCACTGAGATTACCAAGCCTCTGAAAAGCCCCGCAGAAGACCTGTTAAATTAACGTTTGAGTGGGCCTGACTCATCTCAGAAGACAAGTGAAATCCATGTACTGCATACAGCATTTACAGGTTATCATTCTGCTACCAGGCTGTGGTCACGCCTCCCTCAGAGCATGATACGTTACTGAAAGAAACTCCTCCAGCAGACAAACCCTGCTAGCAGTTTCCCCTCGATGAGGCCATTTTCCTACCCTCTAACTGAAAACAAAAATCTATCTTCCAAAAGGAGAGCAATTCAAAGATTCACTAACCATCCTTTCCCACTCAAATCTACTCCTAGCTTCCCAGCTGGACAGCCAGCACTTTGGGAATTTGTGCTCTGCATAATATTGGAGACCTCACCACTGCAGAAAAAAACATTAATTCCTTCCTTTCATAACCACTAGGGGGAAAAGGAGAAATACAGATTTTTAGATGAAGGTATTTTAAAGTCTTGATTAAAACCACAGCAGACAGGGGAAAAAAAAAAAAAAAAAAAAAAAAAAAAAAAAAAAAAAAAAAAGAAATCTCCTTGAGTCATTGAACCATGCAGGAGAATGCATGACTGAATAAATTCAGAATTTGACGCAGAATTTTTAAATTCTGATACATAAATCAAGACAAGACTTAGCCTCCACTAACTGTATTTCAAATTCATACCATCTTAATGCTTAAAAGCTGGCAACTTTATAGTCTATTTTAGCTTGAACAAAGATGGATAGATTTTGCTACCTTCCTGAAAGATCTCAAAGGCTCCAGACTGAAACACATACCTATGCTAACAATTTTGCAGCATTTTATTAGTAAAACATGAGTCGGACTCTGTCATTACCTTTGGAAAGATGCCCACAGACAACATGTAATATCGAAGAACCAGAAAGCTATACTAGCAACAAACTCTTTGAAGGCTGAGTGCTTGCTGAAGTAAGAAGTGTGACAGAACAAAAAGACTCCAGATCCATTAAGCTGGACTGGTGCACCTGCAGGTTGCTATAGCAAACGTTAATTCCCTCGGCAAACCACAACCTAATTACACACCAGCGTCAAAGCACTCTGGCGTTAAGCAGTGTTCAGCCTTATTTTCCGTAATATTTTATCACGGATTTAAGATGCCCAATTTTACTTTGTGGGAACAATGAGACTGAAGCACTCTTGGGATACTCTATAAAGCAAAAAAAGAAATAGTCAGCTTGGAAAGAAGTGACAAGCCAAAGTATCTACAGCAGAACAGGAAGGACCCAGAAAGACTGAAAGAAGTTTTACAGTTGGGAAATACGCCCTGTCACAAGGTAGTGCACACGCTTTCTAAACTGGATGTTATGGGAACCAGGTGCATGCAGTGTGACTTGTTCCATGATTTGCGAGATTTCTAGCCTCATTTTTTTTCAGTACAAATTGGATCCACTGTCATGCTGGTTTAATCACACCAAGAGTTTCTCAGGGGCCAAGTTCTAGCCTGCCAATTAAAATGTCACATTGAAGCACAAACATTAACTGTACAGCAGTTGAACAGTCAGCTTTGCTTAAGTATATCCTACTGCCCAAGTAGGCATCAGAGAACAAGGAGTTTGTCAGTTTTAGAGTTGAAAAAACAGAAGAAATCTTTTATGATTTTGAGTAACTGTTGCTGGCTTTGCTTGGAAAAAAAAAAAAATGTTCCTTGTTTCACATAGCCTTATTAAGGGATCCTTGTCATGCTGTAAGTGCCAGCTCTACACACTGCAGTTGCTAAAAAAAGAAGCTATTACATCAAAATTAAGTTTTGGACCTTATGTATACTACTGCCTTTCCTGTATCATTCCTGTAGTTTGTATTAACTTGAGTAGGCTTCATCTGCTTAGAATTTTTATTTTTTAAGGAGCAAAATTATGAGCATTTTCTTCTGCTAGGCTGCCATTTCATTATAGACCCCTAAAAAGGGGAGAAGGGAAATAGAAGTCTTGTAAAATACCACATTATGTAGCCAATAAGAAACAGAACTTACCCAAGCGATGTGTTCCTCCTGAGTTTAAGGGACTGGCTCATCTGGCCCAACAGAGCTGACAGCAGCAGCCTCTATCAGAATTCTGCTTCTAGCAGCACCTTTATTAGACATTCTTCCTCCCTTCTCCTCTCACTTGGTGTTTGTACCAAAAGAAACCAGTAACCTTTAAAGATGCAAGGGAGCAAACAATAGTGTAAGGAGCTCAAGTGCTAGCACAGAGTGAGCAGCTGAATGCAGGTCAGAATGTTGTTCCAAGAGCTGCAGATATCCCTGCAGTCATTTATGGAGGGATCAGTTTCCACCTAGCACACAAGACATCAAAGCAGCTGGACAGCAATGCTTGTCATCTCTGATGCCAGATCTGTAGTTGGTCAACATTTGCCAGATTGGGGAAAATTCCCCTAAGGCCTGACAAACAGCAAAAGCTATTACAGAAGGAAATCCATACTCAGGTTCTCACAGAGAACACATGACTCTGTAAAAGCCTGTGCGTAGGTTCAAGCAAGTTACTACTTGACAGTATCATAAGCCTAGAAGTTAGTCTCCAGATGCTGCACTCTGCAGCGTGTTCTGCATGAACAGATCATGCCACGTGAGAGCATTAGCCCCATCTCACTGAACGGGTGGGTATTCGTGGGAAGCTAATTTTAAAGGAGGTTTTCTGCAAAACCATCTTACCCAAATTTTTAAAGACCTGGATGGACACTGCAGCTTCATAAACAGGATTAAGTCCTCCACTTAACCCACTACAGGAGGGATTATTTCCTGCTGAGAAAGACTTAACTGTTAAAAGAAAGAGTGAAGTCTCTGATATACAAGAGTTTGTTCCACATTTGAGGTACAGCCACACTGTAATGCCAGGGAGTATATGTTTCTGGATGCGTTTTCGAACTTAAGATCACAAATTTATAAAAGCCAGCAAACTTAGCAAGATCTAAAGATATCAGGAGAGCAACTAAAGCAAAACTACTCAGAGCTGGCAGCTTTGCTCTCCTTAAGAACTCAGTCATTCCTGTAATTAGATTTCTAGACTGAAGCTATTAAGGATCCCCAGACTAGCTCAATTCTCTACAGGTCATGAGCTGTTCTAGTATTTAATCTAGTAGTTTACTGTGTTCCACCATCAGCTTGTAAGTATTGCTGTAAAGTCACAGTAAATTCTTAAGTTGAGAGGAAGGAAACTCCTACAGTCATACTAATCCTAGAGCTGGTCTTCAGTTCCAGCTGCCTTACCCAAATTCCTTTTGACCCACTAGCTACAACATAAGTACCATTTGTCCGCAAAAATAGCATGCTACCTGGCCAGTTCTTGCTGGGAATAAGTCTGGACAGAGTCCAGATTTGCTTGAACTCATTAGCTGCTCGGTATTTCAAGCTGAGCCGCTGAGTGCTGATCAGTACAAAACTGAGGTTAGTACATTACATCAACACTTGAAGCACTCCGGCCCGAATCAGGAAGGTGGGCACTGCACACCTTTGCCATTGCTATTGCAGCGCAGTGACCAAAGGAGACAATACACTAGTTCAAACTGTGCCAAAACACAGTGTGCTGTTACTGATTTCACAACCCTGTCACTCTTTACCGGTTGGCATTTAAAGATGTTTTGCCCTGTTCAAGTATAATTCAATATGAAAACATGTAATACAGCAGCAGTAGTGGCAAGCTAATGTATTTTAGGGGAGAGACTAACTGTAGCATCTCCCCCAGCAAAGACAGAAGTTTTTCCAGTCCTGTGAAATGAAGTCATATAAGCATGTGACTGCCTCCTGCACCATGACCTCTGCACATGACAAAGTGTGCTGATGTGTCCAGTGAAGGGACTGCAACTCCCTTTCGGGTTAATTGCTAAGACACTCACGTTAGGTGCTTCGGCACAAGCATCCCTTTTCGTCCCCGGCATCATCAGCTGTCAGATTAAGAAACCTGATGCTATTAGTGGTAGTGCATTACTAAGCAGTCCCCACTCCCAAGATATGAAGACTAGAACCACACAGCGGATACTGCAGTTTTACATTTATAGTTGGACTTTCATAATATTCAAGATTAGCACAAGATTCATAACCATAAATTATACATTGTTATCTAAGTACATAAAACGTTAATGATACATGTATTTGAAGAGTGGCACAAAGTAATAATACATCCCTGTTGGCATTCTCAAAGAAAGAGGTGGTGATGGACACGCCGTTGATACTACTGCAGCATAGCAGAACGGAGTCCCTGCACCCTGTTCGCTGAGCTGGTGCTGACTCTGCCCACCAGACAGGGTCGGAACATAGTGTGGCAGGAAGCCAATGCCAGAATCATTTAAAGGTGCAAATAGAAGTCAGGATTATGGCCTCCCTACTGCCTCAGTATTTCAGCAGTGCATCCCCCTCCCTAACCCTGACACTGTGCTCTTGCATCTCTAGTACTTTGGCAGCCCATGCACACTCCTATATTCACTTGCCACACATAGCTGAGGTTTCCTTTAGTACCATTTAACGTCAAGTAACATGCTCTCTTCTTGTTAAACAAAAAGGATCTGGGAAGTGTTTGCTCTCTGGCATGAGAAGATTTATTTTCTTCAAGTCTCAGATCTACTCCAGAAAATATAGAACAGACTCCAACAGCATTGAACCCCAATAGCATTATTGTCCAGAAAAGGAAACTTTCCCAATATTCCTCTAAACATTCAGAGCACAAATATTAGAAAGCCCATTTTCTTTTGCACATAAGACTGCAAATCAAATGGGGTCGTCAGATGTACGTAAGCTTTCAACAATTCATTATTAACGAGATGCTTCACTGAATTGTTAACAACCCTGCTACTTTGGTAGCTTCAGCTAAAGCTTTAACAACTTGGTGCCAGGCAATTTCCCAGCTGCCTTCAATGGGCTTTGCAAAAGAAAGAAAAATATGCTCTCTTCCTCCTGGCCTCAAGCAGTTATTGCTATATGAGTTAGTGAAATAGTGCCTTAACTTCAGACAAGAGTCTCACAATGTCATCAACAAAAGCTGCCTTTCAGAGGTTGAAATGTAACCGGACAATAATCAATAAATAACAGTAACAGGCATCCTGTTGAAGTCTCCTCACTGAGCCTGGCAGCAAGTGTGTTCAGCCAACAGAAGGTCATCTGTGCCTTTAGGACCATTGTACACTTCTTGGAGAAGTTAAAAAGGGACGGGAAGGAAGAGAACAGAGAGAGTGAAGGTCTGTCAGAGAGCTAGTTACATATTGAAACCATAAACGGGCGGCTGGGTGAATCCTGGTGCTGTGTATCCATATGGGAAGTTTGCCTGGGGAGGTACTGCACTGGGGCCTGCTGTTAACATCAACTGCTGGCCTAGAAAAGCACAAGAAAGAGACAAAGTTAGTTTAAGAACCCAAGCTTCCCTAATGCTAGCTGTTCTATGGGGCAGGATCATGAGGCTTAAGCTAAGAACCAGCCACTGTGCAAGCATACACTAGCAAGTCACACTATTACTCAACATGTACCACAGAGGGGACACCTAACCCATCTGCTCTTGCTATTGGAAAACTACAAAAGCAAGGCAGGACTCTGAGGGAAGATGAGTACCAGCTGATCTTGAGGGCATGATAAACCCGGCTTGTTTTGAAGAGACCATACTGAAAGCCAAACAAATTGATACTATTTAACCCATGCATGGTCAGAACTGAAAAGTAAAACAATTCAAGCAAATAGTTAGGTCTGTTAGGTCTCACAGTCTGGAGAGTGCTGCAAAAGGCCTGAACATACCTTGAAAGATTTGTCTTCATCACTAGGAGCACACATGCCTCATGCATATATTAAATTCAGGTTAACATTTACATCAGACATATCCTTCCCTTACCAGCCACTTCTAGGTGCTTGTTAGCAGAATGCCTCTTCAGAAGGGCTTCTAAAATAGCAGCACGCTTGAGGACAGCCATGGTTTTTTGGCTGCTTGTGTCTCAAAGTGGGTGAGCTAGAAAGCCAGTCTGCCTTTCTACTTGGAAAACCAGAAGGCAGACACATTCCTCTTAGACAGGAATAACAGGAGGAATTTGCATACTCTGTTAAGTTCTGGGGGCTGTACACACACCTTAGTATTCCCTGTCCTGTTACCATACTGAAAGACTAGACCTAAACTAGAGTTCTGAGTCATGTAAGAGGAGCAGTACTGTCCCTGAAGAGTAGAAGTACTGTGAAATGTCACTTAAACAATTTACACAGTTCATCTAGCAGAGACAACCATTGTACTATCTAGTTGAAACCAGTTTACTTTGACTGGAGGCAGTCATTTAAGTTACCTCCATAAAGAGAGACCAGAGTGGCAATAGGTAATCAATTAAAACCAAGTCTTCCACCTACCAAATACTATTGGAGTGGGTTCAGTTACTTGTTCCTCTTCTTTTCTTAGGCTCTCAGAAGCATCAAGTTTATCCACCTACATTGAAGTGAACAGGAGATGTATGAAGGCCTTGCTTATGAACTGCACCACTGTGTGAGGCTTTTCATGCCTGGTACCTTAGCTATCAAGTGTTCCTTTTAGTAGTCTGAGTTGGAGACTACAGAAGTCTGCATGTTCCCAGCCAGCTATGTGGTAAACCTGCCCTCCCAATTGCTTTAGGTTTATTGCAATAAACAATAGCTACCCAATGCAGCTGAGATCATAGCTACCTTCAAGTGAAGCACTTTCTGGGGCCCTTTTCTAGTCACTGTTAACTCTATGACCCAGAAAACAAGCCCATGAGATTGTAGTTCCAAGCATCATCTCAAATGGACCTAAGCTACACTTATTAACCTGCAATCCCTCTCCCCTTCAATGAGAGCATTCAGATTATTTGCAAATATTCCAGACCCATGAAGTCTGACCTTATTTAGGACTACAGCCTAACCTGGGCTGCAGAGTACTGGTTTAACTGTATTAGTATTCACATCGACTCCTTTTAGAAGAAACTCTAGAACCATCATGGAAAGCAGTCTAGTAGTACCAGCTTTATACAGACCCTAATGTTGTGCCAAATAAAGGTCTGCTCATGCTAAACACCTTTGTGAAAGTGCTACACTCTCACAAGTTCAGGAGAGTTCAGGAGCCCTGAACACACCTTTGAATTGGAGATCAGGGGAGTAATCTGAGAAGGCAAGAGTACCTTCCTTCTCTCAGGTTTAACAAGTTTCATAAGAGAACCATTGAGACTGAAAACTGCAAGGCAAAAAAACCCACACCCACACAGCTTCACATCCAGATACAGGCAGTACTAACATCCTGGGCAAGCCTACATTTAACCCAATGCTGTATTTCAGCTGCTCCTCATCTTCCCCACTGCAAGATTCATATCTTGTCTGGGAAGTGCTGCAGGAGGGGTCTCTATTATACTTAGAGATGTTATCTAGACCTGGTGTTTAACAGTTTCCTGGACTTCCATAATTTGAATTGCAAATTTCAAAAACTTGAGTGGCAATAGGTCTTTAAACAATTCATTTATAGCCATCAGCCTAATAGCTCTTCAGGATAGCACTAAATATTGGTGTTACAAATGCTACATTACTGTGGATCAAAGCAGAGAACTACCAGTTGCAAAAGAGTTATATTGCTCTGCTTACGGCCTGGGATTCCCACTGTCTTTGATGAGACTTTCCTCTTTGCTGCCCCTAAAGCATGAAGGAACTTTAACAGAAGTGCAGTTACTCCCTCTGTTGGAGAAACAGCAAGCATGCTGAGAGGAAACATCCTGAACAAGGGACCAGAGCAGCTCACCAGGAAAGCCTAAACACCTGTTTGCTTTGCTGCCTAGAAGTAAAGTTGTTCAAAAGGTTTTTAAATGTCTGTCACCATACTTTGTGTGCCTGGCCCCTTCTGGGACACAGGCTCTGTGCTTTAACACCTTTTTATGCACAAAAAGATAAGCTCTGGAAGACATACACACCCTGATAAACTAATCTATTCTTTTGTACTTTTGAAGTTAGTTACATGACAATTTTAGACATACCACATTTATAAAGCCCATTCTCTAATGCCATGTTTGGCAGTTAATTCAACAGACTAAATTAGTTCCACTGTAAACCACTTTCACCATGCAGATTTTCCTTCTGGCAAGTTATCCCGTATTTAGTACATGTGATTACTTGTAAATCCAACCAGCAGTTTAAAAATCATGATCTCAGACCTAAACCTCACACAGAAGAGTACTGGCAAACTTGTGTGGCAAGTTTCTCCTCAGTGGAGTGTGAGGAGGAGGAGTTTCTGTGCAAGTACTTTCATCATACTAACAGGCAAGAAGTTTATAGAAGCTTTATGCTACTATTCAAACATATCATGCCTGAAAGACTGCACACTTCAGTAATTTACAGCATAACAAGCAATTTGCACTTAGAACACATCCTGTTATGTGGCCACTGCTTTTGTTCACTTATGAACAGCATCCTCCCTGCCACAAGGTATCTGTAATATAGTGAACAGAAGCCCATTCAAGTCATCCCCAATCCCTTGCTTCTGTTTCCCACGAACAGGAGCAGAGTCTGGTTGGATTTTCAAGTTGCTGGTGAATAGTTATCCTTTTAGCATTAGAAAGTGAACAGGAAATGAGTTAGAGCTAAATTACACTGCTCTTCTGGCAGAAGCTACAGCTACATTCCTGTAAAAGAATCCTAGGATATTGAGGGACACAAATGAACACAAAGAGTTTGAAATCAGAGTGTCACCTTATAGAACAGCCCATCAACCTGCAAGAAAATTCAGAGGGGAACACTTAACATGACTGATTAGAGGCAACCTGAAACAGTCACTTCTAGATTATTTATTTTAATGATGTTCTTTACTGTGATGTCCTATGCAACCCTAGAGCCTTCAAGGAATTTGCTTAGTACCTTAGAACTGTTTGAGATAAGCACTTCAGGACTACACATGATTAGAGTCTCTTCTCTCTCATTTCAGGACTAGCTATTGGTATTAGTATTGTACAGCCAGACTACGCATCTAAAGTTTGTTTTCCATTTTTAAAAAAATATCTTCAGCAGTCTACTCTTATGACTGATGTAGGAATAGTGTGTGCTATTACTCAAAAGCTACATTCTCTGTAACAAGAAAACCAAGTACTTTCATAGTTACACAAAGTGAAGAGAGTGATACACGTTGTCCTCACCAAGTTTTCAGGTTCATCAACTATGGAGTTGCTCTAAAAAAGCACAGTTGCTCATATCCACTGTTAAAAGCAAGAGTTAGAGCTCTTTCAAGCCCCAAGGTATCAATTTATAAGTTTTCCTAGCTAGCCTGAAGTGATTAAACAGACAAAACTTGAGAGAAGACTTGGTCTATGAGGAACAATATTACAGATACATGCAAAGAGCTTTGGTTTGCATCATGCTAATCATCTGGCAGACTACAAGTCTTAACTTTTCAGCCTATGCAATACTCACTTTGGTAAGGTACTCTCTCATCACTTGGATGAAATAAGGCATTGCAAAGTCCATGATGTTATGCCTCCATGCCAACTCAAGGACTACATCTGGGTGCAGCAAGTCGTAACACGTGAAAAGGCAGGCTGCAAAGCACTCCTGCTTGCCTTCTTCCAGGAACCACTGAAGCAGCTTCTCAGCTAGTTCTGCATCTTTGGACTCTGCAGCATACTGCATAGCATCCTACAGAAAAAGAATAACAGTTAAGCTTGACCCTTGCCTGTCAGCATCTTGCTCTACACCTTATGTGCATGTTACTGCTAACTAGATAAGCCAGGTATGTGGCATACCACGAATCTAGTCTTTAACAACACCAGGCATGTTCTGTAGGAGCCAAGCTACAGCCCATACAGTCCGTTGAGTCCTCTGATTTTGAGGCAACCCAGATGCTTGTATTAGCATTATCCAACAGGCTTTCCTTAAGTGTTTGAAGTGATGAGATTTTGCTTAGTTTTGTAGCAAAGAAGATAATCTTTCTGGTATCCCACCTACCTCACCATTAGTATCTAATGGTTACTACAGAGCAGAAGAGATTATAGCATCAACTGCTTGCTATGTGGCAAGCTAGAGGATAACTTGCCAGCTCACCTACAGAGTAGACAAAACGGGCCCACATGAACTCACTACAGGTTTGAAGACTACACCACTGTAAGAATGTGTCATTTGCACCCTTACAAGGGCATAAGTCTTCGATTTTATGGAGGATGTTCTGTACTGATACGGAAAACTGTACAGATGCCATCAATTGATATAAATAGCTCTCAGAGTACAGGATAACCTTATGAAATTAGATTTAAGATATGCATTTGAAAATGCAAACACATCTGCTCTAAGAGTCTTCCTTAAACTTCAAGTGAAGGGCTAAGACTAATTAGAACTCTAGATTTGAAACTAATGAAACAAATTCAGTATTCAGGAGATCTATGCTTCACAGCTCAGACTTCTTTTTGGCAGTCAAGGAGAAAGGTTGCATTAACTCACCTTATACAGACGGTCTTTCTTGCATAGCTCCACACTCTGTTTCCAGCGGTTGTTACCCTTATACAAGTATGCTGCGATACGCCTAAATTCAATTAGTTCATGCTTTTCCAGACGCTGAGCCAACGTTATGTTATCAAAGTTGTCATAGGCATCAATGGAAGCTCTCAAACCCTGTTTCAAAGAGAATTATTACCTACACTTCCAGGTGGTAGTAGGCGAGAACTACACTAGAGAAGCATCTAAGCCCAGTGCACAAGCCTGAGTTCTGCCAGCTGGTTGTTGGTACTATGGCTACAGCTTGTTTACCCTGGTTATTTCATCCATCTCTCCAAAAGATGATTTTTAACAAAGCAAGATGCTAACTTGGTGTTTTTTTCTTGACAGAACAGAAATCTAGTTACCTTAAAGAGCAGCCAATGTGGCCAGAAGCAAATCTGTAAACAGAAGTGTTGCCCAGTAGAGTACACGGAAGATGTTGACCTTGGTGAAGTTTGTTCTGAGAAAAACAACTGTGGCATCTGCTTTGTTTGCAAGTCACCACAGTGTCTCAAGACTCCCGCCTGCAGAAAGCCTGATTCCACTCCCACTACCATTGCATTACAGAAGTTTTCTTACTCTTTGTCAGCTGGAGAACAACAAAATGATGGCCTCTCTGTTGGAGAAAGAGGAGCATCCCTCAGGCCTAACCATCTATTTCATGGGGCTCACCTGGTAATCTTCCTCCTCTGTTAAAAGGTTGTTTAGAGCTTCATTAACTCCTTTGTTGTTGTGGTTCTGGACTGAACGCAGATAAGGCTTTACTAGAAGTAGCTGATTAACCTGGAATTAAGATTTTCCAACACAAGATTAAGTACGCTCATTCTGACACTTCGCACTCCTGAAACAGGTTCCTACTCGTAATAAGAGTTTGTGCTTACTGTCAGGACCCTTCAGATAAAGCATCTTGTACTGTCAGAAGTAAAAACAAAGCAGCCTCCTAGGCCAGTTGTGCTAACTCTTACAGCGTTTCCTGTACCAAGCCAGGATTGGCCCGCTTCTCAGTCCTTTATACTGGAGGCAAAGCTACTTGAGAGATGTCAACCCTTTCTTCCAGCTACAGACTGGAGCATCTTAACTTGAGCAAGAGGATTTCTTGTCCATCCACCATCTCCCAAACTCACCTTTGAGAAAAAATTGACTGTCCTAGTGTGATCCAGTCGTGGAGATAATACAAGCAGGAGATCATTGATCAGCAGAGGTTTGTAATCTAAGTAGAACTGCAATGCTTTGTAGTACAGCTCCACATTGGCCACCTGCATGGTTAGACATTAGTTAGTACTGCAAATACAAGTACGCCCAAGGTGCTTAGTTCAGACACTTAACAGTACAAAGTTTATCTGACTCTGAAATAAAAGGTAAGGTTTCCTTCTAGAGGCCAGAAGTGTTACACTTACATGCAGAATTCTTGTTTAATTTTATGACTGCTTCTTGTACCACCTGCTTCCAGATAGTGAAGCCACCAGGGGTAGTAAGAACCAATTCTAATCCATCCACAGTTAAGACAGCCTGGCATGGGTAGCCCACAACAGTCAATGTGACCATTTGCTGAACTCCTGAAGCTAGTAAAGACTGTAACCTTAAGCAGTCTTCTCTTAAGCAGCCTTTTAAGTTTTTACCTTGAAACCCCTAAGACCAGGAATGCATTCAGTCTCAAGTATTGTTTAAACTATTCATCAATTCACTATTCCCTGCTGCATTTGTGGGACTGCCCACCCCCATTTTCACACTGAAACAGCTGGAAACATTTGCAGAGATCTTTCAAGGACAGTTACAGCCTCAGAATAAGACAGCACTCAGCTCAAAACTATTAAGGAGGTTATGACTCTTGCTTGTGACCTATGATCCAGAGCAGTCTCTGAAAACATTCTGTGCTAGCTGCTGCCACTCAGAATGTGCTGCACAGCAGAAAAAGAGCATAAGATTAGATTAGCTCTTGTGCTAAACTAATTGGAAGTTGTTTCAAGTACAACAGGAAAACTGCATAGTAGATTAAGCAAACTCATTTTCTAAACAGTGATTCTGTTGTGCATTTTTCCCTCTGCTCTGAAGTAAACTTTGAGCACTTGGATTCATTTAACTAGTTACCTTGGCAATTATGTCTTTAAACTGCCCTTCTTTCCAGGCATCAGTAGGATGATTCATCATAGTAATTATTGCATTGTCATACTCCTCGTATTTGTCATAGAGGAACACGAGTTCTGCCCAGAGATGAGCCTGTTCTGCAGCTCTGAGCACCTGAAAAAAAACCAAGAAAATCAGTCAGTTTGATTCACTGACAGCTTCCCACCTTCACTTGCAGTGTAGCTACCTCACAACATACCTTTGGAATATTAACTCTAGACCAGAAGAGCTCCAGATGTTCCCTCATTTTCTGAGGCTTGAATTTGGAGTACAAGATGGCAAGTTCAGTAAACATTCCCATGTGAGCACGTTCTAGGCCCAAAGCAGCTTCTAAAAGAGCAATCAGTTCTTCAAAGTAGCCACGATCCTGGATGTTAGGAAAATAAAGATTAACTGTAAATTCATGACCAAAAGGCACTTAAAGCTTGCTAAAATGTATATTTACTTAAACTCAACATGCTTTGTTTTTCCTCTCGCAATGAGAGCGCTTAGATTTATAAGACATGATGCCAGTGAGGCAACAGAACTACAGAAGGGACAGTGAAAACAATCACCCTTCCCTTTGCTACAGAAAAATATGCGTGCAGCTATTAGCACATGGAGATGAATGAAGAATTAAAGATCAGCCCCACAGGGTACCAGGTTGTATCTGCTAATAGAATGGTCACAGATAAAAGTATGCTGTCTAAAGTCTTCTAGAATCTTAACAGTGCTAACCTGATAATAACTAATCAGCTCTTCAAGTTCATCAGCATGGATGACGATGTGTAAACCACAGATCTGTGCCAAGCGGAATTCTTTTCCATCCACACAGGCAAAGCATACCTGTAATGAGAGTTAGCAAACAGTCAGTTAACAGGATGTTACTACAACACTTACTTGATCTCCTTATATTAAAGGAAAAGCTAATTAGCAAAGCTTTACCAAATTTGAGGCTCACTTACAGTTCCAAATAGGTATTTCTGTAATGCTTGTTCTAGAATTAAAATCAATGCCATTCATTTTACACTGCTTTGAAATTATGCTTTATTATCTCAGGCAAGAGGACAGCTTATAAAGCCACAGACATTCTCTAGCCAGAGATAGTTAGGAAGCTTCTAGCAGAGCTAGTTGTAGATAGTTATGAATTAACTCTTCTTTAATTCCCACAATACTGACAGAGCAGGGGAGTCCAGCAATCCTCTAAAGCAACACACTCAGAAGCAACAGTAGAGCATATTCCGCTGACTATCAAAACCCACAAGTTTAAGTCACCTCCTTCCAAGTCCTTGTGCTGTTGGCTTTGCGGCCACTGTCCACTGCTGCCTGATACTCTCCAAGGTGCACCAAAGTAGATGCCAGGCGAGCAAAGTTAGATACGTTGTTATAGAGTAGTTTTGCTGCTTCGTACATCCCCTCTTCATAACAGCGATCACCAACCTGGATTAGGAGTCCAAGATAAACAAGAGTAACAGCAAGAATCAGGAGTCAGCTAAGAAGCAGGTCATACATGTGAACTGTGGATCAAGACATACCTGTTGTATATGGGCATTATTAGGGCCACTAATAAACTCCTCCAGTTCTGACAGACGATTCGTTTTTGCCAAAGCAAAAATAAGTTCGGTCTCTACATAAGACTCTCTGGCCTTCTTCCTGGCCATCTGTAAGAACTTCACTAGGTCCTCCCAATTATCTGGAGGAGAGAATAAATATTAAACACCCTCTGTTTAGTCACTCTGTTATCATTCATCTTAGGAACAGTTTTCACTTGTATTCTCAACACTCTCCTCCAGCATGATACTAAGATAGTTGCATTTGAGTTAAGGAATTCTCTGCTAAAGACTAAGTCACCTTCATGTAAGGTTGAACTTCTTGCAACTATTCTACAATTCAGTTGGCAAGCAATTCTGCCACATAGAGCTACATAAATACATTATACTTGGCTATATTTTAGCTAACAGTCCAAATTATCTCCATAGGAAGGTCTGCCTTTGGTGTAGCAACACAGACAAACTTGTTGACAGGAATCTCACTGGCTCATCAATTCCACGTACTGACTGCTCCCATTTCCTCTGAAGTAGAATTCAGAAGTCTCAAGAAAATCTGCTGCTCAATGTAGATGCAATAACCTCTCATAACCAAACAATCTTAAGTTTGAGGATGCTTTGCCTTACCATTTCTATTAGCTGCTTGAACAACTTCCATGTAAGCAGATGGATCATCTGCCTTTATATAGGAGTCAATGGCTTCTTTCACCAAGTCCTTCTGGAGCTGTGCTCTGGCAAGCTGGCTCCATACTGCTGGTTCATTACATCTCTCTGCAAACTCATAAGCACGGTCTAAGTTGCCAATGTGCTCGATCAGCACCTGTTTGAAATAGAAATTGCAAGTTAAAAATCAAAGCTTTCTAATACTGTCCTTTTAACAGAACTCTTCAAGTGTATACGCTGTTCTGTGTAAGCAATATGAAGCTAATCGCTTTTAGAAGAGCTGTTTCTGTCTAATGAAGTAGAGGCAGCAAGAATAAAAGCCTTGTTGCTGTTTCTCCTCTGCCTTACAGAAATCAGTAATGCTGCCCTAAAGACGATGCCTAGTGGCATTTGCCTCTCCTGCACCTTTCAAGCATGAGTGTCCAAGGTAACCACTTTCAATCGTACACACCTCAAGCGTGCAGGGCAACACCTCAATTTTTTTTTTATTACTTTGACCATATCAGCTTCTGAAGTGATTATTTTTACTTTGTCTTGTGTTCTTTGTACATAATCCCACTTGTCCTTGCAACTTCACATCACATGGGAACTGTACTCTGAAGTCAGTTATTTAAGTGACAATTGCTCCTTGAGAATCAATGTAACAGTACACTTCCCATTCTCTCTGTTACTAGCATTCTATACCATCAGGCAGGAAGCATGCCTCACCTGAATTGCTGAAGTATTAACATCAAATTTTCTGAATATAGCAAAGGCTTCTTCATATAGCTCATTACTGATGGCAATGTTTGCAATATCTGGGGCATCATAGTTATCCAGCCGATTGATGTATTCCATCACACGAGTGCGGTCAGCCTTAATGGCAGTCAGGATCAGCAGATTTTGGAGATTCCTTTGGTTAAAAGCAAGCAGAGTCTATAAGCAGTACACGGTAACACCTGCTTCAGTGATATGTATTGCACATGCAACAAACTACACCCACTTGCTGTCACTAGCAACAACATTTCATCCCCAGATTGAGAAGCACTGATATTCACCTTCAAAAATGAACTGTTTACCAATATCAGTGTTCTTCTCTCTCATCATCATCTTTACATCACTGCAAACTGCACAGGGTGAACTAGCTCTGTTTCTTAAAGCACAGAGCACTTTAAATTCTGCTTTTTCACCTGTTTGTACACAGTTAAGAGTGCTTAGGTCCTGCAACCAAGAAGCCCACAAACAACTTGGGTCACTTTACAACCTAAACAAGGGCACTCAACAGGCTTAACTTGTAGACAAAGTTCCCCTCTTACCTGTGTTCACTGAATACTGAATTATCCAAGACAATTTTTTCCAATAACTCAATCAATTCATTAGGCAGGTCAGCAGTCATGAAAGCTTTCACAGTTACAGAAACCTCCTCTGGATCCTGCGTCTCTGACAGAGCTGTTTGGACAACCTGGATTTAAAGGCAGGAAGGTATCACGTGTTTTCCCCAAATGAGGTATTTGCACACCTATTGCAGTGAACTACTAATTAAGGCTTCAGAACTTAAGAGTACTTTGTTATAGACAGCAAGAAAGAGCTACTTCTATACTGGATACAGCTATTAAAGTCACACTTCAGGTCTGTACAGGGAGCAGATTCACTAGGAGGTCACTCCACAGGACAAAATAAGTCTTAATGGTAACTAAGTTTTCTGACCATGAAGGTGAGAATTAACACCTGCCACTCAAACTCTTTTAAGTTTCTGTATGGTTGAGATAAGGTCTCAAAGGACCTTGTGGAGGAAGACAGCTACTTTAATGCTCCATAATGTTTGAGACATGCTGAGGTCTCCTCATACTGAAAGTTTAGCTTTGTGCTGTACCTGATCAATAAGCTGCCGCCTGAACGGGTTGTTTTCTTCCAGAACATTTGCCCATAACTCAGGGTCCTTCCTGCGCACCAGATAGCGAGCCTCACTCTTAAACAGTGAGTTCTCATTGCAGACCTGGGGGAGTAGTTACAAATATTGGCATTAATGTTAAGGGTCAGTACCACAAAACACATTTAGCTAGCTATGAGCCAGACAGTCTAGAAGACTGACTAGAACTAATTGCTGACCAATGCTAAATGCCACAGACAAGTTCTTACCCAACCTCTGATCTGGAAGGCTCATGGAGCAGGTCTCCAGCAGAATTTCTATAGCTTCTCTTGGTTTTGCCCGACACACAAATACTGTGACAGTGGCTTCACAGTAACTATTTGCTTCTGTTTGAAGTGAAGACCTGCAGAAGCCTGAAGAACTTAGTTTTAAATCTAGAAAGGGAGCCACTTGCCTGGGCAGTGTTAAGAAGTGAACTGTGGAATGGTGCTGGTGTTTAAAGCTAGAGGTAGGTTACATATTTGGTGTCATTAGCTTCACTCTAGAAGTGTTCAGAGTAGCAGGTGGCTTGGATTCCTCTGTTAACGTGTTAAGGGTACAGAACAAGTGTGAAATCTCCTACAGAAGTGCAGCAAGAAACAGTTATGATCCTATTAGTACCACTAGCTTCCATTACCAACTAGAACAGAAACCTGAAGGCCTATTCCATCTTCTACCAACAGGTCGTGTTGTGTTAGTATGTGAATTAGCTCTTGGAATCTCAAGTACTTTGCTGTAAGCAAATCAGTAGTAGCACAATTTTGCTTTACATTGTACATCTATTAGTTGCAGGAGTCTAGCCCTCTTCTAGGAGGGAACAATGCCTCAAGAGCAGTTCTTACAGGAAGATCTTTTCTCTGTAACAAGAAATACCTGCTCAAAACATCAGTTCAAGGAAGAAACTGGTAGACAAGTTTTTATGGTTAACCAGAATATTAAGGCTTATCCTAGCAGTTTCCAGCAAAACAACTCAGACACCTTCATATCCTGAAATAAAAAAAACAAGTGTAGCCAACCCTCTTTTTACAGGTACAGAGGAGGTATTACTTTCAAGTGGAAACCCATCCACTTTCAGTTGCAAGCCAAGATTATACCACCATTCTAACAGAGCAGGCCTTGCCAGGGAACAGCATCTACTTCCTTTCAAACAAGGCAAGACAAACTAGTTCTTATTCCCACACAGCTGACATTCTTTGCATATCCTAGTGCAGAAGCACAGGTAGGAGGAGGATGTTTTCTTTCTCAACAGCCACAAACACTAGAATCTGACATTATGCTCTACTGTTCAGTTTGACACTAGGGCATGTTTGGAGAGCCCTGTGAATTTCACTTGCCCTTGAAACTTTTGAAGGAGGTTCTAGGAATCAACAAGCTTAAGATAGGATAGGAATGCTATCTGAATAAGTCCTTGCAGTTTGACTGCTAACATTTATTTTCCTCATTTCTAGTTAAGTATTAGAGCAACTCTAAGCGTCAATCACAATAAGGGAAAATTACAACATCTGTTCTAGTTTTATGGAAGCTTTTCCTCCTACTGTACAGTCAGGCTAGATTACAGCTTATGCTTTCTGCTGATTGAAGGCTCAAAAAAAAATAAAATCAAATTAACAGAGGTTTAATAGTTGGCATATTCATTGGCTGGGCCTAATAAACAGTTTAATTTTGAGCAGAATCAGTGGATGAAAGACATGAATGGTACCCGAGTTATACAATTTTAGTTCAGACATACAGCATAGATGAGTTTTTCTCATCAGCGTAAAAATTACTGTCTCCATATAGAAGAATCCTGCCTACCTCAACTCCTCAGTGAGACTGCAAGTGTTAGACAAATAGCCAGCTAGGCTTCCACTTCAGGCAGCAAATAGTTCTTTAACGCGTTTATAAATGCAGTTCTGCTAACCTTGATGAGCTCCAGATCACACTGCCCCCTCTCATAAGCAACGCACGCCAGATGAGGGTCCCTCTTTTCACAGTATTTGCCAACTACACGGCTGTCATAGTAAGGATTCTCACGAAGGAACCGCTCTGGATTATTATTACTGTCAATGTAGATTTTGGCCAAGGCATTATGAGTCGCAGGTTCTTCACAGCCTTCATGAATCCTTGATTCAAGCCACGGCAACAGCAACTTAAGCCTTTGAAGAAGCAAACATTTTAGGTTTGTAAGTCAGACTGAGATATGCTTGACAGCTACCAATTAATACCTGGCCTTCCCTTCAAGCAAGTCTGCTGATCACTTAAAAGCAGACAGAAACCAACCAGTTACTTTTAATGAGTCTTAAACAAGTGGAGGCCAGATCCACAGTTTAACTTCAGGGAAGGTTGCAGATGCCACTAATTTTGCAATCTTTCCTTTAAATTCCTGTTCTATTAGCTGGCTTTTCACACTAAAAGCCAGTTCTTCATTTTAGAGGTAACTACAAACTAGTTACACAAGCTGCTGTGTGCCTACAATGAGACTATCAAGACAGCTTTATCCAAATTTACTCCAGAAGTACACCCCATGGCTGGTTCTACAGGAACTGAAGTGTTCAAGAGCCATGTTATTCATCATGAAGTGCTGTCAGGCATTCCTGTATGGCTCAAATAATCAAGAGATACTAGCAAATCTAAGCTGCTTTTCTATAAAGAAACAAACACAGTATAATTACTGTATCATTCAGTAAAGCTGTATTTAATTCAATTTGGGTGTCTACCAGGGTCAGGAAAGTCCAACACTGGTGTCTACAGATGCATATTCATTACCGATTTCTTTTCTCCACTTCAGCCACCAGCTCATCTGTTGAGAACTGGCCTCTAACCACCATGATCAAATTCTTAATGACATCTTCAGAACAATCCACATCAAGAAGTCCTCCAACCACTGCTGGTATACGGCTAGGATTCACCTAGAATAAGCCACCATCAGTAAAATTAGTTGTTAGAAGTACTAATAACCCACCTCTAGTCTTCCATAGGGGGAAGTTTTAGTTAACAATTTAAATTATGGTTTAGAGCAGTGAAGTTTAAGGTACTAATGCATTTGTATACACATTCCAGGAAAAACTGCACTTACAGCTTTGTAACAGACAAAAAGCTTATTGAAGAGACTCTGCACTAGAAGCGTGAGCATAAGAGACACAGCTGATTCTGCTTTAGTTACTGAAAGGTTATGTTTCTTTTAAGGAAGGAAAGAGCAAGAGCTTAAAGCTGGATTCTCCTTACCTTCTGTACATAAATCTCTATATACTTCTGCAGGTTATTGCGATATAAGTAGAGCACCAGGTCATGAACAAAGTCAAATCGATCACAGACAATGATCAGAGGAAGCTGGTCTGTGAGCTTTGCCTCCTGTATAGTAAGCAACCACCATTTGTTAAAGTGTTTTCAAAGCAGGGAAGTCTGACCAAGTTTCCCTAGCATTAGAAGTCACAATACATTCAAATTTAGGACTGCCATCAGACAAGTGACTTCAAAACCAAGTTAGCCGCTATGAATACCATGCAGCCAGTCTATCCATTGAGTTTTAAAATTTAGGCTCTTCACAAAGCGTCGCATTAGGCCTAACTTAAAAATGGCTATCAATTCATCTATCAGTTCAGAATACAGTTGCTGGGCCAAGAACTTAACAATGCAAGATGAAGTGGCATTAAAATCCCACTTTACCAGTCACAAAGCACATGAAGTGCTATAGTACAGGTTGACTCCAGTTTTAATCAGCTTTGTCTAGCCAACAGCCTTAATAAAGCTCCCACTGAATACTTCAGCATAGTCTTTCCTTCTGCCAACCTGGATTCACCTATTGCTAGGCCACAACATATTCCTGAGTTTGGTACAAGTTGTATTATCTAGGCTAGTTTAAAAGGAATGGTGAACTGGGGACTGTTTTCCCAGAGATAGCCTAGAAGGACCTATTATATGTCTGGAATAGGATCAGACTCCTATTCAGGCTACACAGTAGTCTACTCCCACTCACATCAGCCAAGTCTCAAGTTGCCATTTCCCTCCATTAGAAGGCTGTAGATCTGCTGCTAAACAAAACAAATGAATATTTACCTTCAGAAAGTTCTTCACCCGTTCTGGGTTATAGCAGTTACTCTCACGGCAGATTCTTTCCACTTCCTTTATCTGACCAGTCTTGCAAGCTGCCTGGATGTACTTGAAGTGAACATCAGGATCCTGGCTGAAGTTTACAATGGAACCCAAGAAATAGAACAGTCCTAGGAAGAGTCACATGTTTTTAATATAGTTAGAAGGGTAAGTGAAGCAAGTGCAAACTTAGAGGCTTCAGCTTGTGACTTAGTTCAGCTCTGCTGAGATAGTAGCTTTCATTCAACTGCAGGAAAAATCAGAAGGATTTTTTTCCCCCCCCTCTTTCAGGTTTCATCCTTCTTTCTGATCATTACTCAAGAACGTTAAGAAACTATCTAGAACAAAGCTACCCCTAGGACTCACTGATGAGCTCGCTTTGATAAATGTACCCTAAGGTCCAGCCATGTGATAAGTACTGTCCCATAAAGCTACAATCCTTACTATTAGCTTCAATCAAGTAGTGCTCCTGAGTAAGCTGTTTCCCTCTAATACCATACCTTCATAGCTTTTGAAAGATTCAAAAAGCTCCACAAGAGACTGGGTACCAAGTTGCTCATGGTATTTAGAAGCAACTTGCACACAGAGCTGTAAGTTTTGCCTGATGTTGGCTGACAGCATGGCACGCAAACACTCCACAGAGTCTTCAACTGAGAGCGAGCCAAAGAAGTTCACAAGCCACTGCAAAGAGAGAGTTTTACTCAGTAACTTACACAGGATTTGACCAACTTCTAAGATGTGTCAATTAGCCAGAGTTTCTACCCCACCTATTAGAGAGAAGTCTTACATGTACTAAGACCAAACATACTCACCGTCTTTACAACTACAACTAAAATGCAGTTTGGAAGTAAGATTTGAAATGCCCACCTAGGAAACTGAGGTCAGATTTAAGCCATCAAAAGTACAGAATATGGTTTAACCATTAACTGGGAAAGTGTTCTTGAATCACAGCTACGTGTGCTACTTTTATACCTACAAATCATTTTATAGCGCCTGCAGGGATTTTAGCAGCTACAGAAGTGCTTAAGAGTGTTCACTTCACTTAAGCTTTCACTTTCTTACTCTCTCTAACAGACTTACCTCAGGATTCAAGAGGTGAGTATGAACAACGGCACGTTTAATATCATAGAGATCCGTGTAGTGTTCCAGAGCTCGCTGGAGCAAGCCTGCCTTTTCACACAGCTGGGCAATATGAGCACGATCATAGTGCGTAAACATTTGGTTTCCAAGAATGGCATCTGCAACCTAAAAGGTTACATTTCATATTCAGACTGTCAGAGAATTAGCCTAAAATTTGTTGAAAAGTCACAGCAGCAACTCATTAGCAGTCTTTGATGTTGCTAAAGTATTTATAGATACCAATACCAGACGTCATATTGATGTGCAAGCCTACTACTGTCTCTCCTTCACTTTTTGGAGCAACTAGGTTAAGAGGTCTTACCTGCGGGGCATGAATCAAATTCATTTCCAGGAGACGAGTCTGAAGGTGGCCTTCTGCGGGGCGGTTATTTTTCAGGGCATCCAACAGAAAGGACGTGCACTGCTGAATAAGACTGTTCTCCATGAACACATCCACAATCTGTTGAGATTGGTCAAGTTAGAGAAGGGAGTCTATATACACACACACATTTATCTGTATGTACTAATGGCCTGGCTAGAAAGGCAGCTTATAAAGCACCTAGCATACTATATTCCTTTTGTTTTCACAGGATTACTACCATGGCACATTGCCATTGTCTGTCTATGGCCATAGACAGACAACAGAGACACAAGTTTCACCCACTCTATTTAGTTTTAACGCAGCATGCAAATCCCATCTCTTCTTTCTTGTTGAGATAGTTGCTGCAAGCTAAAACTTTTTCTAAGTAGCTTCAGTTACCTAATAATGCAAATTGTTGCCTTATTTCACTGCCCATTTAACCAGAGACGACCACTGGTAGCCAGCACTCAATTTTGGTTTATTTGTTCACCTTCTTGTAAATTCTCTGCATCGGAAGTTAATGTATGCTCCACCAAAGTCAACAGCAGGAGCTTTCTAAGTGGACAGGAATACTCTATTGCTTAGACTAAGACTGTGGCAGATTCACTACCAATATTACAGTAACAAGTCAGAAAGCTTCCTCAAGAACTTGAGAGTACACTTGCCTCTAAAGACTTAATGGTAACCAAACTCAACTAGAATAGTTTAGTCACTTCTCTAACCAAGCCAACTAGAGACCTGAACTGGCCTTACCAGTCCCCAAAATGGTGCTATGCTATTACCTCTGTCTAGAAAGAGACCAGTACTCTTGTTGTAGGCATCACCTGGTTAATGTTAGCCAGTGGCTCCTCATCCTGTACCAGCATCTGAGAGAACTGCAGGCCTTGCTCTGGACTGACTCTCATCACACTTCTCAGTAAGAAGATCCAGTCTGGGGTGTAGCCAACCTAGAGATTTCAGAAACAGTCATGCATGTCTGGGAAGCTCTACACATCTTTTAAGCCTTTACACTCTCTAGCATAGGCACTGTGAGGTTGCCATGCCTGTGCCCTGTCTTCCAGGAGTTCTCAGATAAGAACATTGCTTGTCCATTGACACAGAAATTCAGTATTCATCTACTTAGTAACTGAACTTGCACCTGGACATTTCTCCTGCTAGGCAAGAAAACTGCTAGGAACAAATCTTTCAACACTATCTATCAGTCCTAAACTACAAGTGAACGTCAGGCAAATCGTTTTGCATCAATCTCGGGGTGGGGGGGGGGGGGGGGAGGT
>WHYT01017503.1:281174-298006 GCA_009806455.1 Tetrax tetrax
GAAGTCTTAGGATAAGCTTGAGATAGTCCATTAATTTGATAGTTCATAAGATTCTAGATGTTCTGAATTTCATTTTTTGGAGACTGCTCAGAGCTTAGTCATACACTGTGATTTGCACTATGACACTGAAGAAAACACTGTTTCTCAATCTTACCTACTTATCAGTTTTAAGTGACAGGAATCAAACTTATCTCATGGAAGATTGCTTAAGAATGTACACATTAAACATAAGATAGAGCATAGCAGTTTGTGAGAAACAACTTTACCTTTTTGGCATACAGCACTATTTTCTGGAATTGACCAGTTTCAGCAAAGCACTGAATCACTTTGTTTGGCACATTAGCACGAAGATAGACACTGAGTGCAAGGGTTGGGTCCGCCGTCTTCACCAAGTCTCCCAGCTCCTCTGAGCACTCCAGCTGACGTCAGAAGTGGCATTTTGTCAAGAAGAAGAATTCAGAGATGCAGTATCAACTAAAGTATTATTCACACACAATTGTTACAAGGCAACAGAACCTAAGCTAATGTCATGACCGAGCCTACCTTGTCTTCTTTCAACCACTTCTCCAGAAGCTGCTTGCGGCCCTGCTGTAGAACAGGGCGACAAAGCTCCAGAGACTCAAACTTGTTCAGCTGTCCCTGGTCAAGCAATATTCCAAAGTACTGGAGCAAGGGAGAGGCCTGCCCAGGCTGAGCTGGTACACTCTGGAACTTCCTGATTGTATCACTGGTACGTAGAATTCCCTGAAGAGGCACAAGGTAGAGACAAGTAATGTGTAATTAGTGAAGGCTAAATAGTATTAGTAAAAAAACTTCAGTGTATAGCTTAACATCTGTATCTACTCTTCAGCCTTCAGGGTGGAGATCATCAAACCAATTACATTCTAGCAAGAAGTCAGTGGCCACAGCAAGTCCAGTCTACAGCTGGAAAAGTAGAGCAGATACTCCTTCAGTTTTTGAATGTCAAGTACTGAAATGCGAGTGAGCTAAGTCAGTCCACTAAGTGAAGGCAAATCCCCAAGACTTCTAAGCTTTACCTTTGGACTTATTTACCTTTGGTGCAGATGCAGCTACTTTAGCAGCATCTGCGTAGCTTCCTTGAGCAAACAGTGTGTTGAACTTTCTGGCAAATAATTCCTCTGCCCCAGCTAAATTACTACGTATAGCCATACGGAGTCCCAAGTCGGGATTCTGGAGAACATTCGTAGCATAGTTCACTATGTTGTCTTCCTCAACACATACCGAAAGCACCTGGAAAGGCAAAAGGCACATGGAGAAATACAGTCCTTTCCACAACTACTGTGAAGTACAGCAACCAAATGGCTATGCAGCCCATCAGTGAAGTAGTAAGTAATTAAAAAAAGTTCCTCCCCAAGCAGTTCTGTACTAGGAGAGGTTAAAAACTAACTAATCAAATAGTTACTTGCTCCCTTCCATGACATTTGTTGCATCAAGTCACTCTTAGGTTTATGCTTCATCTGAGCTTTAGAAGTCTCAAAACCAGAATGCTGAATGTTACCTGTCCTTTTTTGTTCACACCAATAATGCCTGAGGTAGGTTCATGAGGAGCCGTGACAAAGATGGTATCAGCACTGATACGGTTCATGTAGATGCACACTCCAGACTCCAAGTCATACATGTGAATATATCCATATTTCGTGATCAGGTAGATAACACCATGCTTAATTCCAATCTGCCAAAAAATGAGTTTTTATTAGTCAAAACTAAGACTGTAACAGTTAAGACAGCTGCATTTAGCTTAGTCACAAAACAGTACTGCAGTGACATGTCTTTGCACTAAGAACAAATGCAGCCTCAGGCTTCTTCCTTACAGACTCAAAGCAATTAAAAGCTTTGCTGGCCATTTGGAGCCATAGCTCCACTGAATAGAGAGGCTGAAGGGAAATTAAAATTCAGCTGCAAAGGACATACTCCTCATTCTAATGAGCCAGCCTGAGGAAGGAAGTTTGGGCAAAATTAGCATTCTTGTCAGAGCAAGTTTCAGTTCAGAAATATTAATGAAGTAATCCCAGTCTTCCAATAGGGCCTATCCAAAGCACCAGCAGAACCTAAGTCAAGCTCAGTTACTGAGTACTCCAGTTTACCTGTCAAATCACTTAAACTGGGGAGGCTTTCAAGGCAAAAGGGTCTTCAAAGAACTACTTTCATTTTGGAACAAGTCTTCAGATATTGTTAATCAAGCCTCAAGCTGAAGTACAGAGCCACGTGAATCCTGCCATGTAGACAGCTTGCTTTGTTTACCTTAAAGGCATCTCTTGGTTCGTTTATGAAGTTGGTCTTTTAGACTCATCAGCAGTTGCATGCTGTGAGATAGTTTGCTTTTACGACACAATTTCTAGTCCTGCAGACCTACTACGTGAAATTTGGTCTGTCAAGGCAACCAGCTATGTTCTTTTCTAAAGAACCTCCCATTAGTGTCCCAAATTGCCTTTTCTGTGCTGCCACTACAGGAGGCAGGGTGACACAGGACTCTGCTCCATTTGTCTCTTACAGTGAGATCTACTGCAGATGAAATGCCACTTTCATGTGAAGCTACGTCAAGCACCATAACATTCTTATCTAGAACTCCAAACATTAGTAGGAAGTTCAACAGCCCAAGCAATGTTAGAGACATTCTACCAGAAGACACTATTGAGTTTTTTTTGAGGTTGGTGGGTTTTTTTTTTTGTCGTGGGGGTTTTGTTGGAACCTCGTTTGTTTTTTAAATGCAACCCTAATTTGATATATCTGGACAAATACTGGAACAGAAAATACATTTGTGTTACTGTTTTAATGTCCAGACTACCTCCCACAAACCTATTAAAACCCCTCCTAGAACAAGGAGGAATGACAGCAAAGCACTCTTAGAAAGTATTCTTTGCAACAGAGATGGTAGCTACTTGTCAGGCTATAAAGTTGATTTTTGGGGGGTAAACATTTACCTGCATTGCTACAGGAAAGTCAGTTTGTGCCTCAGGTGGGAAAAACACATCAACAGCTTTCTTAACAAATGGCTGATTTCCAGTAGCTGGCTGACCTACTTCAATTATGTGTAGCTAGAAAGAAAAGAGTACATGTCACAAGATTGTCTGCAAGTATAGTCACATGAAAGAAGTTCCTCTCTTCAGATATGCTACTGAAGCCATCCACCACACTTGGCTGATGAATATCTGTCCAATCCTGGACCAGTACATTCTGGGGAGCTGTGCCCCAGATATTTATTGGAGGGACGAGTTTTCTGAAACTTCATGAAGTAAAAAAACAGGAAAAGCAAAAAAGAAAAAACATGCTTTCTATGAAAGTAGACTGTATTTCTATTCAAGACAACTTGTTTGAGAAGTTTTGAGTGAGAGTTGTCAATTCATCAACAATTTTGTGGGACAAAAGTGGAAAGCTCAAGATATTTTAGTGTTACCTCTGCTCTTTACAGACTACTAAGCAGTTGTAGCATATTCAACTGCTGCTGAATTCCACTGTCAGTTTGATGCAAACACTGTACCTACAGCACTAAGGCTTATCTCCTCTTTCTCTACTGGATTCAAGACATAAGAGGCTGCTTAATCATTCGACTTCATACACACAAAACACCACGTGAGCATAACCCGATGCTTAACACCTTGCGCGCCATTCTCATTTCATCTATGTTCATTCTTACGTTTACATTCCACTCAAGCAACTCAGACTTTTTAAGGTTTGTCTCATTAAAAGAAAGCTGACCACATATGCTGCTTACATGGTTCCCACGCTGTTCTTCAGCTAGCATACACTAAACTGCTCATTGAAATCCTATTAGTACAGAGTTCTGCTACAGCAGAACAGGAAAACAGTTGCAGATTTTTACCTTGCCCCCTGCAGGACTCCTCACAGCAAAACAGAATAGAGTAGAAGGTTTGGCATTTCCCTCTATTTTGAATTCTGCAAAAGCTGCTGCGTGGCCCTCTATAGGTTGGGAAACTTTTCTATCAACTGAGTACAGCTGCATTGCACCAACCACACGATTTTGCTGGAAAGAAGAAGAAAGGTCAGCTTTTAGAGATAAGATTTCAAAGTTTATAACAAAACCTTTAGGACAGTACACGAAAAAGCAGCAAATGCCTCTCATGCCCTCCTCCAATGTTTTAATCATAAAGGTCAGATTATTCCTACATAAAAGCTATTTCTGAACTTTTGATCTATAGAAACCAAAGCTAAGAAACTACAGCAGCTAATAAGTGAAGTGGGGCCAGGCCTTTTCTGATTGTTTTCATAGCATGCTATTTCTAGGTAACTTACCTGTGCTGAAATTCCTATCAGCAGCAGCCATTTTTGGTGTTCATCTGTTCTGTAATTGATGATTTGGCAGCCCGCAAGACTAGCATGCCTGTCAAACATCTTTTGGGGTTGCGATTCTCCCTCCATGCTCCAGTGGTAGACTGCTGTCTCTGTCACCAAGGCAACTGTATTCACAGATATCCATTTCCAGAAGATCACTTCCTCTGCCATTGTGTGGGCTTTCATTTTACTTTTCATCTCAATGTTAAAGATCTGAAGTGTTTTCCCAGCTAGTACAACAAAACCCAAGAAACATCACAGACATATTACCACAATGGCCATCCTGGAATCTGCCTATTTACAAGCAACCCGTTTAACCCACTATTCCAGTGACATTACAGACAGGGTTAGTGTCCTGTCACATCCGAGTCTCCCTTGATGTTTGACTCACATTAAACGGTATCCCCTCCCCAACCCCAACATCTCTACCATACCTGAAGCAAGTGTACTTCTTCAGGTACTTCTTACAGACACTTACACAGACATTCCAACAACTGACAAGCACAGACATTTTAATTAACTCTAAGCTGCAGTTAAAAGACAGCTACAGAGCTTGTGTAAACTCAGGTTTAGGTAGTGGCACAGGTAGAGCAAGTTACAGGTGTCTAGCAGGTGCCACTCAGTATAACGAGTAAGAACAGATCTAGTTTGTGTCAATTTAGTAGCTGGTGTAGATGACCTGAACCGAGTCCAACAGTGCAAGACTTGCAACAGCTCTTGAGGAAGCCAAAGACCACAGCTTCCATTCTATTTTTTTGTTGAACAAACTCTGCACTTAACCAGGACACACATGGGCTCTGTACAACAGTAATACAAGTGCCTATTGAAGGGGTCAGTCGAGAGAGATTATAGAAAGGTTTGGAGCCTTAGTTCCAGTTAAGGTTACCGCTTCATGATTTAGGTAACAATACTGCAGGTTTAAGCTTGACTTTAGCATTCCTTTTAACTACCAGAAACAACCTACAAAGAATAAGGAACTCTGTTCCTTTCAGGAAGTCAAAGTGATGTTTTATTTCACTGCAGATGAGATGACTTAGCTCGAGGAATATTGTTTTCTGTTCACAAGACACCCACTCAGACTGCTAGAGTATTGGCTTGTAATGCCATTATTTCTATCCACATTTCAGAAGCGTTTTCCCTGCTAGTAATACTTCTGACTGTCAAACTGGTTGATGTTCCTTCTACTGGGAAGTTTTGATAGATGAAGGCTGCTGGCCACTGAGGAATCATTTTTAAGAGATATTAACCCTAAGTTAATATGCATCTCAGACTGCTCTGTATAATTTATACAGTAAGTTGATCATATTAGTTTAATGAAGCACCAAGAGACAATGCAAGACTTCAGAGCTACCACATGCAGCATTCATGCTCCCTGGATTAACTGCATAAAGGACTGCTAATGTGATCAATTAGTTCCTATGACAGCTTGCTAGCTTTCCTGTGACCCAGCAGCCTGTTTCTGACCACCTTGCTCTGCACACACAGTTACTGGATTACACAAATGCAATAAGCCCGGGTCTGACACCAGCTGTAAAGTGACAGCTGGAAACAGAGTATTTACTGTATTGGACAACAATTTGTCCAGCAGTGGACTGGTGCTATCAAAGGATTGATTTTGGAACTTCCATAGTGTGCAGCCTAGAAACATAGAAGAAACTGATAAGCTACTAAAATGAGCTAAAAGTTCATGCTTGTCTATTTTCTAGACTAAATTTGACTGCTGTGTTAAGTTGGGAATGGCTTTAGAAGCTTCATCAAGCAGCTAGGTCTGGATGTTGGGGGCCACAGAAGCCACAGAAATACAATTTCTTAAGTGTGGCAACATAAATTCAAACTTCAGAACTCTAAACTGTAATCAAACTACAAAAAAAAATCCATTACTTGGATTAAAAGAGAGCAGAACCTGCTATAAAGCCATAGTGAGGGCAAGAGTTTGAGTCTAATGTCTACTTGAACACTTACTTAGGCCAAGATCTGAGACAAAAAGCCAGACAGTTATGTAAGTTTTTCTGATCAAGCTACCAGACTGATCAGTCTGCTTACACTATTCTCTACAAGTATAGTCAAGTAAGCAGATACGGTTTTTTGAACACCAGCAGAAGACTTCACATTTCAGTTCACTGGAGCATGAAGTTTCTCCATTCCACAAAGAATGGAAGCACGGCCAAGTGCTGCATTCTCCACTTAAACCAACTAGGGAGTACTCTCAGTACAGAGCAAAGCAAGAGAATCATGAACACAAGGACAAAGCATAAATCTTGCTACACCAGGAGAATGTCACATGCAATCCAGAAATGAAATCGTGTATACTGTATTTCAGTTTAAATCAAGAACCATTTCATTTCTTTTTCTGAGGGCGAGTTTCTGCGTTTATTGCTCAATAATCCTCAGATTATGAGCAACTCCCAGTCATGGCACATTGAGTCACAATACACAACAGTTTTGACAACTGAAGCCTCAGTCAATCAGCAGGGAAAGCCTGGAGCAAGAGTGAGTTAAATCACATCTTCAGTGCAGTTCACTGTAGTTCTGGTTATTGTGAGTAACAGCATACTGGTTAGGTAGCTCTATTCATCTTTGCTCCCCAACCCTTTAGTCATTAGATTATGGATAGAAGAAGAGATCATTAAGTCTGCAATACCTGACAACACAATTTTGCATGTCAATGTGACATCACAACCTCATCTGTTCAGAGGACAAGCTTATTTACTGCATGGACAGAACAATACCCCTTTTGAACAAGTCTTAACACTAGTAAGAATAAAGCTTTATTATTTGAAGCTGATGATAGTTTGTTTAGTTAGTAGGTTAGTTTAAACTAGATTATGTAATTTCCTTTTAAGAGCTACATGAAGCTCTGCTAGTCTAGAGAAGGCACTTTCCTTGCCAATACGGTTTGTTTAAAGGGGTCCAAGATTGAGGGCAGTGAACTCTTAACAGACCTGAAGTTATTTTGTCATTGTTACCTTTACCCACACCTTTGCAAGATGTATAAGGATCTTAGCTGAACCACAGATTCAGCTGGAGTCAAACATTAACACATTAGTTCTCCCCTAATAGCAGTATAAGCCCGAGATCAAAGACAAGAAGTTACAGGTTTTATGCCAGTTCTGAGGACAGCTATTTCTTGGACCCCTAATTAATTTCACCATGATTTTTCACATTAAAAACACTTAGGCAGAAATGAATAGCACACAGGACATGCCAGCAGAGGTCTCTCATAAAAGTATTGCAACTTGGTTTTGTCTATTAACTGTACCTCCACTACAGATACACACTCTTCTCCTTCACCTGGTACAGTCAATAGTCAAAGCAGCCAAATTACCCACCAGCCAATGAGAACATTTTCACTGTAATACCAGTTGAGGATTAAGATCCTCACCTGGCTATGAAGTGAGCTGTCAAATGGCTACCTTAAAGTTCAGTACTTTTTATGAGGTTAGACCATTCTGTACTACCAAACATGAAATGTTACGACAAAGTTCACTCACCATCTGTTTAGATAAGATGCAGGAAGAAAAGTATATGGTCAGTAACAGTTATTGCCATTAAATACCAGTCGGTCACTTAAGAAAAGAGGTAGAGATTATTTCTTTGAGCTCAGAGTGCTACTTAAAGCCAGTATCAACACCACAGGTACTGGTACGCAGAGGTCTTCTACTTGCAAGAGCTCGTGACTGCCAAACTTAACATGTTTGTACATTCAATTACTGGCCATCCTCATGGCAACTTGTTGGTATCTGGTAAGCTCTTCAGAGCAACAAGAAAGGGCCAGGGCAAAGTAAAGAGTACGAGGGGCTTTACATCCCTACTCATCTCTACAAGTGTTCATTATGTTTAGAACATCTGTTCACAGGGAAAGCATACCATATGTTGACCCAGTCCTCAGTGAGAATAGAAGGCTGCAGTGCCAAGCCCGAGCATCTCACATCTACTTGGAGGCAAATCATCCAAAGATTACGAGAAATCCACTGCCAAAAATACAGCATGCAAGTCCAGGCAAGAGCTCTTATCCTCATATACATTGTTCTTAGAAAGTCTACACAAATCTTAAGCTTAAGAGCATACAGAAGTGCTAACACAGCCAAGCAGTAGGTTTCATACAGCAATAATAAAGGGTTACTCACCTTTTAGCGCAATTACTTTAGAGGCTGGATTCATGATGGCACTTTCGGCAGAAATTGGACGTCTGATGGGCGTTGTTGGATCGCTCATGTCAATTATCACTACTTGTGCCTGCTCTCCCACTTTTTCCCTGATGCAGATGAACTTGTCAGATTCCATTGTTAGGGTACTGAATCCAATGTTTGCTGGGTTAATGCCCAAATTTTGGAGCTAGAAAGAGGAAACAGACTGCTTTATTATCCTTCCCATGTTGAAGGTCTAACTCAAGACTTTGTTTGAAGTCTCCTCCAGAAGGAAATGCAAGACTAATATAGTTCTCTGGCAGTGTATATTATGGAACTACAAATTTATCCTCTGTTTCTCTTTGCTCCATATGTAAAGAGCTACACAATATACAGTATTCAAGTCTTAAAGACATTCCAAAGCTGTGTTATTGATGCAAACTAAAAGGAGTTTTAATTTAGGCATTTATGGCTTATCCTGGTTCTAGCAACACGGTAGGCTGTGTACTATCAGTAGCAGCACTATCCCAGATTTAGCAATGCTAGTAAATTTCATACTAAAAACTTGTAAGGGACAGAACTACAAGGTACAGCACCAGCAGGTCTTATGGAAAGAGACCATTGTGCTTATGCAACCCACTCCTAGCAACATTATGGAGTGAAGCCTACATAGCAGGTCTCAAATGGCTTGTTTTTGTGTTTTTGTGTTTGGTTTTTTTTTTTTTTTTTAACACAAGTGGACTTGTTCATCTGGCTTCTTAGAATCTAATTATTACCAGTAAAAGTTAAGAAAGATGTGTTAGAATAACCAGTTATTCCAGGTCTCCTTGTCCAAGACGGCAATTCATTTGGCTTAACAACAACGGCAGTGATTTCAGTGCAGGCCCCCTCCAGCCTTACGTCCAACTCTGAAAACACAACTTGTGCTCAACCCTAGGACAGCAGGTACAAAGCAGTTACTCCTAATGTAACTTAGGTCTTTTTTTTTTTGCCACTGAATAGACTGCCCTACAAGACAGCTATTTCTCATTTTCGTCCTTGTGTGTTAACATTGTTTCCATTCTCTTACCGTTCCCAGTCATCAGGAGGAGGCGGCAGTGAATGACTGTCACTGTTTCCCTTGGTCTGCATAAGTCAGATGTACCTGTGCAGCACACCCCGGCTTGGTATGCGCGCAGTCTGCACTTTACCTAACAGTAACTGTGACAAGCCTGAGCGCCTGCTTTATGCCCCACAGCAACGTTTTTCAAGCAGAGGAATTGTATCAGCTTCCCTGGAGCTTCTTAAGGGATTAACCTATGCTGCTTTTCAGCGCACTGCAAGTGAAAACTGACTGCTCTCAAGGAGACAGGATAGAACCTACCAGCATCACTAAGTCATTAGACTCCTTTAAGACGTACCACTAAGACCTTCATTCCATAGACTAAACCCTCTGGGCAACAAGTCCCAGGATGGTGTCGCTGTTTTAGCGTGTTTTGATCTGGCTGATCGTGGCTTGTTCAGCTTCTGTTAAAGCTGCTCACTAAATCATAAGTTGGGTATGTAATGGAGATCCCTAGAAGTGTGGTGTGTCAGGACTGTGGCCAAGAATACCTCAGGAATTGTTTGTTTTCTGTTCAGCTTACCAATGAAGAACTATTCAGCTCGGTAACTGCTACTCTTGTTTCAGTAATGCAATAGAAGCCAAATGTATGCATATGTAAAAATGTTTACTCTCTCCCGCAAAAGTGTCTCAGCAAAACTGAGACCCATTCAGCTGATGCCTCACTTTATAGGTAAATATTTCAATACACACAGGTAAACTTGAGTAGGTGTCATTCATTTGACAATAGAATCAAGTTGAGGCACAAGAATACCCAAACCTTCTTGCGACTTGACTGCTGTAAAAAAGTCCAGTGGGCATGTGGCTATTACAGGCCTGCATCAGTAAGGAAAGAACTTTCTGTATCAAGACAACTCGTACTCATACATAATACAGAAAGTTTTAGTACCCAATGAACATGCAAGTTGTAGCTCCATCAACTTCTGTGACCTTGAACAACAGAGGAAAAAGTTATGGGCTCTTAATTCCACTGTTCTTGGCCACATGCTCTAGATGAGACAACGTCCACTTTCTGTGACAAGTTACATGTTCACACAGTAGACACTTGAGCACTTCAACGTTCAGCATGAGTCAAGTCCATCTACCAATGTAGTATTGTCCATTCTATGACACTGATTAAGTTAAATGTTGCAGGAGTGGTTGAAAGATTTAACTGCAGCATGCTCAAGTTCTTAACTTGATTTAATCAACCCAAACTCAGATGTATTTCCAGAATACTGAAGTAGAAACACAGCCTCTTCAAGGTCTCTTCTCAATTACTGTGTTTCAGCTTGACCTACTCTGCGAGAGACAGCCCCGGCCACCCACTCTGCATGGTGAGAATCTTGAGGCATCAGCCTACTTGAAGGTCAGCTTTAAGCCCAAGGTTATTCACTCCAAAATTGGGTCCATGTTGAAGAATAACACTTTGGGTATCTTCACTAAGACAAGTAAGATTTTCCATCAGATTCTAGTATTAAGATTTCATATCTTAACTGTTACAAAATCTAGCAAAGCTTTCAGAAAATGTAATGCTGAATTATGCACGAGTATCACTGTCATCCTTAGTACTAGGGAAGTCAGTCACATTTTTTAAAGGCAGAATGTCAGCACTTCCCAAAGGATCGTTATGGGAGTACTGCAAGCCTCAGTCAATGATGACAAAGCTTCACATTTTAACAGTCTGAAAACACTGAAGACTGTTCCTGCCATCAGGGGAGTGGTAAGTATCCTCATCAGTTCATGGGTGCTCCTATACCATGGAAGCAGTGTAAGAGGCATATTCCTTATGATTTTATGTAAGAACATGAGCAGACTCCCTTTACCATCAAGTAAAGGGCCATTGGCCAGCATTGCTTATATCCTGGGTGCGACCAGTCTCCCAAGACAATCTGGACTATGTCATTCTAAAGCACCTTCCCTTGTTCCTCAAGAACAGAATTAAGAAAACTATTACAGGAAGTAGCAAGCATTTAGCCATATATCATAAAAGGCCTCAGGTGAAGGTGCTACAGGCCATTACTAGAATCTGTAAAGATTTTGCAGTTTATTTTCACAAAGGAGTAAGCATCAGGCCTCTCAATTGCTACTAAGTTTTCTTTTTTATTGTGCTTCTTAGGCAAGCAGTACTCTCAAACTAAGAGTGCCTTCTTCTGAAAAGAAGGATTCATTATTACAAAGTAATTCCAAAGACATTTACTATGGGGATAGACTCCTTCCATGATTTTACCCCACACTTTACTTTTCGGTAAATCAGTTAATTTGGGTAAATCAGTCAAGCACCCCCATGCAGGTTACTGCAAGCCTTGCTGTAGAGGAAAGGATAACATTCTGTTCTACAAGTAACAGTCTAATGCCTCCCCTACCCTTTCATGCCCTAATGTCCATTATCTAGATGTACAGCGTAGAACTATCTTCACTATCAGTCTGAATGAATGAGAAACAGATTTTTGCTTCATAGATATCAAGTATTACCGCAGGCTGGATTAGCTATCAAACTTGCATCTTATAAATACTGAGAACTTACTGATGTGGTAAAGATTAACCTGAGATTCATTACTCTCAATGTGAATGAAGATACAAAAGTCTTACACTAGGACCAAATATAACCATTAATCCAAGATTTAGTCTTTCCCCATTCTACTTTACTGGCGTGGTACTGTTTGCTAAGAAATGGAGTTGAGATGTTTTTACACAGGAGTTCTACTAAATATTGGTCTTTCTAATGCATTTCTCTTTCTGTGGAGGGCAGTGATGCAAACAGAGCCAGCACAGACCAACTCTGACACTGACACTACCAGTCTTCAAACCAAGTCCATCTCTGGGAAATACTTAAGCCTAACCTACTGTCTGTTCAATACTGACACTCCAATACTTGCGACCTACCATCAGTTAAATTCACAGAGGTCTTATGACTCCAGCATTTAAGATCCCTCCCGAGCTCAGTAAATATCTCATTTTAGCTTTATGCCACACAGCTCTAGCGCAAATGCTTTTTAGAGGTGATCAGCTACTGTTTTTCAAGCCCTTTACAAAATAGTAGGACTTGGAACTGAGGTTAGAAGTATTAAAATATTAAAAACTGCCTGATAAAAAGCTCTAAGCACATATAATTTCAAGCTTAATATTAACCAAGAACACGGTAGTATAGTTTCTCAGAACCCTTTTACTCATGTGACTAACTAAAGTTATAATCACCCTCAGTAAGGATCTGCATATCCTTGTTCGACATCCCCTCTCAACTGCCCACCCTCACCTCACCTCCTGCTACAGCTCTCACCTTGACAAGCGAGGCACATCAAGGAAGTGCACAAGAGCTGAAACATGCAAGACCACCAGCACACACATTGTAGTTGCAGTTGTAATTAGGCTTTCATCTTAAGTGACAGTTACTCCCACCAAAAAAAAAAAAAAAAATCTGTTTCTGTATGTCTGTGATTAGGATAAGATCATCTATTAAATAAGCCTCCCTACCACATGTAGGGTACTTTTCAATCCAGTGAGCAAATACGGTCTCTTCAACGCTAAACAGCCAAATCAAGTCACAATATCTAGCCCCACCTTTTGAATACAAGTCCAAAAAGTCATCTACTGCTTGCAAATATCCTGACTGCTTTTAAGTCCACATGTCTAGCCAAAGCAAACTCACTAAAGCCATTACACTTCAGCTCAGTCACGCCTATTGCACAACAGATAGCAATTCTTAACATCTCAGACTAGCCAAATAGAAAGTGGTTTTGTTCAGAAAATGACAAAAGTAAATTTGCATCCTTTATGTTTAAAACTAGGATACCCTAGCTTCTCAGTGCTGCACCAAGATGCATTAAACTTATACATGAAGAACATGTCATGCACACACTTTTTTTTCACATTAGTGATCTGTGCTCAAGAGCCTCTGTTAGTTATCCAAGAGAAAGCAGAACCCTGCACAGATCCATGTGTCTGTTCACCCAAGGGATGAAGCCCCCAACCTAAGAATCTGAGACTTCGTATGAGCAAACAGCTTTCTCTGCAGGCAGAGACTTTTGCTAGTGAAAACTGGAAAAGCTCAAAAGGGGACAAAGACAAGCTTTTAAGAGCAAAACAGTGACTAAGTAAAGGAAAAGTTTAATTTTAGATCAAGAACACTTTGTACACTGAATTCCAGTAATATTGCTTCCAGTCTATGTACCAGTATATTTAGTCTTTGACAGCATTTCCATTCTAAAGTACAACCCCCTTGGAAGAGTTCAAGCTGGTAACTAATTTATAATTCACCGCTCCAACAGAAGCACTGGAGTTAAGAACCTGATTAAATCATAGTAGCTTAAGTAGCATCTACTTGCGCTTCACTATTGGAGGGCTGGCATAGTTTGTACTTCTACAGCTGGTCAGACGTCATAGAATCTTTAAGGTTGGAAAAGACCTCCAAGATCACCAAGCCCAACCATCAACCTAACACCATGATGTCCTGAAGTGCCACGTCTACGTGTTTTTTGAATGCCTCTGGGGATGGTGACTCTACCACCTCCTAGGGCAGCCTGTTCCAGCACCTGATCACTCTTTCAGCAAAGAAATTTTTCCTTGCAGACAATCTAAACCTCCCCTGCTGCAACTTGAGGCCATTTCTTCTCATCCAAAAAAAGAAAACCAAGTCCTTACCTTATTCCCCTCCCTTGCTATGGGACTTACTTAACTACTATATCCTCTGTGGGAAGAATGAGCAAGATACAAGTTCTTTATTAATTTGTAAAGACCCATAGCTACAGAGTTCACATCTAAAACCAACTGTTCAATTGCATTAAATGGAACTAAACAAACAGTAACACTGGAGTTAATTCTCAGCTTGACTACTGCCCCATCAAGACCTGGACATCTTTCTTTAACTGCCACTATTCTCCACTTTTCAGCTCCCATCCAGGACCTGAACGTACAAAATGTAACAACTTCAAATTTAATGCCCACTGCGACTGGCAGTCACTCCTCCTGCACCGGCTCGGAGCTACAGTTCAGTCAGGAGGACGATCAACATGAAGCAAAATGAGCTTCACAAGGAATGTAAACAGTCTGCTGATCCCTAGTACTCCTCCAATTTTACACGGACTAAGATCGTTGTTTCACTTCACACTATCATTTATCCACTTCCAGCTAGAGAGAGTGGGAGAGAAGGGTTCAGTATTTAGCACTGCAACTTATCTTTAGCTTCTCTGGAGAGCACTTTCTGCATGCTTCAGTTCTTCTTTTAGTAAACTATATACAACTGTCTTGGGAAGGCTCTGAATTTCAGCAAAATAATGTTTCATCAGTAACAGGCTGTGGAATTGAGTAATTACAATGCTAGCAGCTATTTTAACTACTTAAAGCCATGTTAATTAAAATGGCTACAGGTATAAACAGTACATAGATTGACTGCAGGTACAGAAAGATTTAATGTAGAATCACTGAAACACAGCACAATTGTAACTTTTTTGAGGCTTTGAGCAACCTGATCTAGTCAGGGATGTCCCTGCTTCTTGCAGGGGGGTTGGACTAGACGACCTTTGAAGGTCCCTTCCAACTCTAACCATTCTATGATTCTATGATTCTAACTGTAGCCAAGCCAACTTCTTCAAAGTAATGTGGGAAAAAAGAAAGAGATTAAGCTGATAAAGCTAAATACCTGTAAGAGTGAAACATTATGAAGAGGAGTGAAGGCCTAATCTTCTCAGAAATTCCCTATCAATCAGCAATAATCACCATGTATCACTTATTCAGGACTCTAGATGTTTACAGCACAGAATATTAAGTTAGAGCTGATAAAACTGTATTGCAGATACCCAGCCAGAGTAAACACTACCAGTTCCCACATTCCTTCTGACTTCCCTCCCCATTTATCCCGCTGCGTAGAGACAACTGCAGAAACAGCGCTGAGGAGGCTGATTGCATTCCTACTCCCAGCTACTACTAATCTCAATTTCTCAGAGCACTGATTTGGAGCTACTGCACTCAGACCTGGGGGGGGGAGAAGCAGAGAGAGTGAATTCTGAAAGAGAGTTTGGTCCTACATGCTAACAGCAAAGGTCCCAAGGTTTCCTCTGCCCCTCTATGCAGTCTCCAAGCTGGGGAGCAGTCCCACAAGCATAGGTTTATTCCTTTCAGTAAGATAAAGTTGTTTAATAGCAAAAGCAGGTGGCAGTAAAAAATAGAATATGACTTCAGTACAAATCCCTCGAGAAGTTGCTAGCCCCCCACCCAAAAAAGAAGTACCACAATGCTCACATTGGCAGTGTTACAAGACATACGACACTAGCCGTGACAGAAACAGTCCTTTAATATGCAAAGCATATGACATATTAAGTGTGATATTCTCACATTGTTGTTGTATAGACCAAACACAATCATCAAGACTGGTAATGTTTGCTAGTGTTAAATTGTAAGAATTACATATTTCTTTTTAAGGAGAGCATAACATCAAAAATGCCTTGATCCCAAGTTCCTCCCTCAGAGAGCTGTACTGTAGCTCTCAGGAATTCATTTGAGGTTACTACAGTCACTGCTACGCTGGAGATTGGCAGGGGGCAGGGAAGTGGCAGTACAATTTTTCTGCACTACGTTAACTCTCTTAACCCATGCCAACTCTGAGGAGACAGGTGTATCTGCTCCCTTGGGCACAGATATTAGACATTTCTAGAGCTCGCTAGCCCTGTAACTGTTTTTCAGGCTAGGGCACCTTCCAGAGTGACCAAGACAGTTCCTCCAGTCAAGCAGAAAAAAAACACTTCCCAAAAGGAGCTGGAAGTGGCAGTAACCATTTCCCAAGCTGAAATGATTGAAGTGGCACAAAGCCCACACTGAGGGATGATACCCAGTTCATATTTTGAAATGGATGCCTGATTTGACAGAAAGGGGCGGTACAGAGACAGAAGGATGAGTTGCCAAGTCCACTTCCTGTTCTCTCATTCATTTAACAAATTCCTTTAATTCCTGCCTCAAACTGCATGTTCAGAGACCGCTGCTCTCTCACTCCATTTACAACCCTCCCTCATCACCAGTCCGCAAGGAAACAGATAAACCGGTTTGTCTGTGCTGCATCCATTAGTCATGGATCTTTTCCAACGCTGGCATTATGCTTTTCACAGGCTATTAAGAACAGAACTATGTCATTTTTAGGAATGGTTATTTTAACATTGTTATGTTTGGAAGGAGGGACGGAGGCTGTGCAGCTTCCAAATCCAAATGGTTTCTTGCACCTCATCTCACCAATTTCCTCCCAGTTTGCGGCTGCACAGAAGAGGATCGCGGGAACCTCCACGATCCGGAGGCTGACGGTTATTTAGGCAAAAAAAAAAAAAAAA
>WHYT01017503.1:298026-317483 GCA_009806455.1 Tetrax tetrax
GCTGCGGAGGGGGCTCCGAGGGACGGGGAGGGGGCTCCTCCCGCCCCGGCTGCGGCCAGCGGCGATGGGCGGGAGGCGTTCTCAGAGCCCAGGTATCCTTCCGCCGCTGCCGCACGCGCTCTCGTGAGGCGCCCCCTCCCCAGGGCGGGCGGGGGTTGCGGCCCGGCCCCGCTGTCCGCTTCGCACGACCCCCCCCCCCGCCCAGCGCCGCGGGTCCCGGAGGCGGAGGTGCTGGCGATGATGCCCCCCTCGGGGCCCTGGTGCTCCCCCGCGGGTGAGGAGGGCGGCGGGGACGGGCAAGGGGCTTCCAGGCGCTGCCCCGCGGCCCGGCTGTGGTCCCCGATGGGCACTGCAGGCCGGGAGCGGGCCCGCGGCCTCCCCCAGCACCTGCCGCCCCGGCTGGCTGCGGCACGGAGCGGCTCTGCTCCTCCCCGGGGTGGGCACCGGCTCGGCCTGGGCGAGGGGAGCAGAGGGACGCGCGGCCTTTGGCAGTGATGGGGGCACAAGGGCTCAGCAGCCCCCGGGAGCCCCACAGGGCCCGGCCAGCGCTTGGGTCTGGCTCGGTCAGGGGGCACCGGCTGCCCACTGCCCTCGGCCCACCGACGCGTCGTGGGGCTCCACGCGGGCCTTGCTACCTCCCGCCCTGCCCAGGGGCAGCTGAGGAGTTTGTGACGGCTGATCAGGTACGTTTGAAAAGCCATCCTGCTGTTCTGCCCTGTTGACTTTCTAAATAGAAAGAGGGTTCCTTCCTCAAAGAGTTGACGTCGTAAATTGGAAGGTTATTGAAGAACCAAGAAGTGGAGTGTGTAAAACACAAGAGGTATATCAACACTGTTTTTTTTACCCTCACTCCTAGTCAGTCCATTAGCATGAGATGGAGAAGGTGAAGGTAATGCTACTGCTATTACATTTCTTCTAAATTACAGTAATCCTTTGAGATGGAAACTGATTGCTGCGGTGTTGCTAGCTCCAGCAGTTTTATCCCGAGCATCATGTTGTTCTCATTTTCCCAGAGAGCCCAGCTCTGGGAAACACAAGATTACAGGAGAATCTCTGATTTAATTTTTTATAAACTAATTTCTCATGCAAAGAAAAGCTGAACAAGGGACTCCTGAAGACTCAAAATCAGAAGGGAGATTAAAACAATTCCAAATATATTACAGTTTAAAACCTCATTATTTTTACTTAACCTCATTCATTTTTAATACATGGAGCTGTGAATTACCGAAACTAGGTTAGGTTTTCGAAGGAACCGTAGGCATGGCTCTGCGGAGACACCTTGGTTCCTACTGGTGCTCTCAGTCGCGGGCTGCAGCCATGGGGACCCCTTTGCCGTGCATGGGAGATCTGAAGGTCTACAGCTCGACTGGGGGAACCCTGAATAGCCCACTGAATGGGTGGCAGAAGGTTCTGGGACTGAGGTGCTGCTAAAGCCCCATCCCTCAGGAAATCTGGGGTCTGTAGTCCTCCCTGGAGCACTCACAACTGGGGTTAGACACCAAGATCTGTTCTCTCAAAAGCAAGCAAACATGGAGCTGAAGAGGAAACAACTTTTTATTTTACATGGTCTCAAAAGGGCTTTGAGTAGCATCTACTCCACAGGTTTGTTGTAGTAGTTTTTTACGGCGGGTTAGCTATTTCAATTTCTAAACAAGGGCAAGTCAACAGTGCTGCAGAGACAAGACCATCAGTGGGACATCAGGACATGATCCATCATCAGTCCGTTTTTGTACAATAAACTTGTTCTGTGTTTGCCTCTGTCAGGTGCCCTCCCTCACAATGACTTTATGGATGTTGATTATTTACATCCAGAGCTCCAATTGCTAGCTTTTGCTTTCTGATTTTATAGCTGACGAGCTCTGTTTTTAAAAAGTGAGCAACAGACTTTCATCACCTATTTCACAAATTAAGTAGAACCTCTTAAGTAATGTACAAAGTTATAGGAAGTGTATTTTTGTATCTAATTCGTATTTTAAAGACAATTGTGAGAAAGCAAAGAAACAACAGGCTTGTCTCTAAGACATATTTTTATTAGCAAGAATTACAAACGCACAAAAATCGCTATGTACTCTGTGCAGTCACTCTTAGTCTGGCACTCAACTGCTGATATGTACTAGAGAGATCACTGGTTAAGGAAATCAAGGCTATTTTAGAGTATAATTAAAATTAAAGGTCTGTTATATTTCTTCAATCCAGTTTAATAATATAGTGCTTCATGCCCACTCCCAGCTGGCCAAATCCTGCTAATTACACCATCCCATAATTTCTGTAGTTAAAAAAAGCATCCGACTTTATGTAAAAGTGCTTTGCCATGCTTTTGTCTGCTGACAGCTCTCACTTGTACCTTCTTTACGCTGTTCTGTGTTTAAATGCCTGTTCTTTTTAACACCTGGCTTTGCGGGTCACAAGCTCCAAAGAGCTGGCTGATAGTGTTTGAAATTTTGACACAAGTTTTACAAGTGGGAAAAGTATTTTGCTGTCTTTTCTCCACTTTGCAACTAGCTCAGTTTCCATAGCTAAAGAAACTGACCTCTGCACAGTCAGCTGTGTGCGTGGATGTTTTAACTGAGTCTTTTAACCTTGTTTTCTGGATTTAGTTGGGGTCTCTCAATGGAGAGGCATTACTGGCCTTATTTAAGGTATTTCACCTACAGCCTATAGTCCATTAAAAGGAAACTTAAGAGGTCTCAAGTCCCCAGTTGTTCGCTGGGCTCGTACGCCTCTTTCTCCTTTATAAAAGGCAGAGCTGCAGCACTTAGCAGCGAGAAGGGTGTAATCCCTAGCAATCCTTTAACTAGGCGAATGGAAAAGCTCCTAGGAAATGTTTCTCTGTTTTCTCAGAGGTTGCTCTCCTCCAGATGTTCAGTTTTCTAGCTCCTCCTATGGATGGCAGCCCGATGCTCTCTTTCAGTCTTTGAGAACAGCCCTGAGAAGAGCTGCATTTTTGCCTTGGAGAGGCTGTTACTTGTATAGAAAAATGTTGTGTGTGTTGTGTATGCTCCTCGTCTTCTTCCTGCAGAATCAGCCAAGGAAGTCTCACTGGAAAAGCAATGTGTGTTTCTCTTACTGTTCCTCTCAGAGTCTTGCTCCACAACATCAGCTCAAATAGCAGTTTAACTACAAGAGTGTTCAATTTGCAGATGTTTGGCCACTTTACTGTTTTGATTAAAAAAAATAAAATGGAACTAGCACATACTCTGGCCTGTATGAGAGAGCATCCACTTGCTGACAGCGGGAGACCTGCCTGAGCGTGAACAAGTAAAGCTTCAAGCGACCCGGAGTCTGTGGGTTGGACCTGCACATCCTTGCGGCTGACCACTCCAGACTGCTGGAGAGCCGATGTGCGTGGCGCGGCGCTGAGCGCAGAATGTTTGATCCGCGTCTGTTCCCAGCTGTGTGCTCACGGGCACTGCCTGAGTGTCAGCGTTCTGCCGAGCAGAGGGATGCAAACCTTAGGAACGCTGTAGGAGCAGTCGCAGCGTGAAGATGCGGTGCAGCAAAGACAGAGCGTCACAACAACTGCAAAAGTTCTGATTTGGTCTCTTGCAGGGAAATTTGACAGTTCGTGCATCTCGAGGCTCTCACTGACTGTTCTGTTTGCTTCAGGATCCAGTTTGAAATTTTACTCCTTGTTTTTCAAACCACACCCTCACTCCTTGGACTTCTTTCCAGTTTGTCTCCAGGAGACCGAGGAGCCCTCCCCTTTCCTCCCGTCTGCCTCTTCTCTCTCCTTCCAACAGGCTCCTCACTGCTGAGTGATTATCTCCCATCCTGAACTGACTCCTTTTACATGTCTTGTAGTCATTCTCCATTTTAGTTCAAAATTCCATCCAAATAATGTTCTTTTCCCCTGGAATTCAGTTCTCCTTTCCCATCTGTTCTTCTTATTGAACGCATAACTCTGGGTCATACAAAGCACTCTGAGGCTCTGGATGAGTTTCTTCTGTGGTTTTTGTTAAGTAATTGTGCAACCTCCTGAGAGCAGACTGGAAAAAATTGTAACATTTTTGAAGAAATGACTTGAAATGTAAAGATTTTGTGGCAGAGTTGTTTAATGTGTAGCTGTTTAAATTCCCTCTAGTTCTTTCTCCGGCAGGAGAATGTTGTACACACTTAGCATTTAAAGGAAATCCCCAGTTGTGGTGGATTTAACTCCTGACATGTTCTTGCTAAAGGTCACTTTATGAATTTAGTTTGGTATGTGAAGCCCCATCCTGTATTCCCTGTGCATGGAAAGCTCTGCTGGAGATGATAAATTCTGATGGCATTTAATGTCAAAACGGACAGAAGTGTCTAGAGGCAGTACCAGTGCAGGCAGCAGGTCTTTGGATTCCCCACAGAGCTAACGGCGTGATGATACCTAATTTACTGTAACTTGCAAACAATATGCCTATCTTTCCCCCCAGAAGCATTTCCATTTAAAGAAGCCATTTCTGGCTGTCTTTGTGCGGCGTGCTGACACCCGCTCTCTGTGCATTCGTACAGTCATTTGGTTCTTTTCTGGACACTTGTGTTCCCCAAGGTTTGCAGCACAGATGCTGAATTACTTGCATGGCAGTGTATGAGCTGAAACTGCAACTCCTCCAGCCAGCCCTGTGAAAACAGAGGGCTGCTGGTCAGTGACGCAAAGCAGAATAAAGGGCATGGGAGTCAGTGTCTGTCTTCAAAATCATGACAGATGGGTCAGGGCTACTTGCTACGTCAACTTTTTTAGAAGCTGAATTCCTCCAGAATGTTTTCTCTGGCAACTCATCCATCAAGTGCACAGAGAGTGAACGTGTTCTTTGAAAATATAACTAATGAAAAGAAATTAGGTAGCTAATATAAATCAAGTGTGCATGTATTACTAAATTTGCTAGTTCTGGAATGACAGAAACCTAGCTACCTAACATAAACAAAACATAAAATCTTAGTCTAAATGGTCTGAGTGGTTAAATACAATTTAGGAGAATAACTAGTAAATGTGCCTAAGTTGATATGAGCATAAAAGGCTGGAAAGGACCTGAAGGTGTCTTCTGGTTATAACTGCTGTCCTACAGCAAGACTGAATAAGCCAGTATTTTCTAACTGCAGATTAATAGGGTGATTTGGGAAATGCTGAATACGTTGACTGTTAGGGCCTTGTAGCTATTTCCTTTGAAATAGACCCTTGACAGGGAAACCTCAGTGTTTAGTTTCTTAACATTGTTATATTATCCAGGAAATAGACTAAAGCCAAGAAAAGCAGAAGCTCTGTTACATTTTAGAGTACAGTAGTAAACCATGCAGATGGTAAACAGACTGAATTTTCTATAGGGCCTTTACAATATATTTCCCCTTCTCTTAATCCTGGGAAGAAGCACTCTCTAAATTAATAAGCTATGAATTCCCCCTATCCCCAGAAGGAAACAAGTCTTTTATGACTGTGCTTTCCCTATATTTGCCTGTTTCCTTTTCCCCACCATCGTAAGTTTTGAGACCTTTGGCCAAATTCAGCAGTATGTGATGGAGAGAAGTAAGCTCAAAGATACTAATTGCTGCACATTTCATGAAAATAGGCAGCCAGAGAGTGGAAAGACACTTTTATTTAGAAGGAAGGGTTGAAGGGGGAGTTCAGCCTTTACTGGCAAATCTATGAAACAGTGAACTCAAATAATGGAAAAAAAAAAATTGACCAAGGTCTGCACCTTCTTGAATGATTTTACTGTTTATGAAATATTTTTCTTCCCTTTCCTTGTGTCCAAATTCGTGCTTTCGTATGAATCTCAACCTTTGTCTGCATTAAATTTTAAGAGAGGTTCAGAAATCCCCTCTGAAAACACCATTATTTCCTGACCTATGTTCTCCCCTTCAAAACCAGGTTTTTATTAGACCATGTAGTGCTATTTTATATAACAAAAAGGCCCTGTTTTATTTCTATCAGCTTGTAGGATTTCAGGAAGCGGAAGATAAAAGTTACCCTAATTTTCTTACTCACTCTTGGCTTTCTCTGTCTTGAATTGTTTGTGGAACAGGTTTTAATGGAAGTTCTCTGCATTTCATGGCTCTTAATGACATATATAACCTGAATGTAACAGACTGGCTTTTCTGGAACTTCAGTCTTAACTAGAATTTTCAAGACACAAACACGACACAAAGATGTTTCCCAGAGAGGTTCAACAACCATACACGTTTACTACCTGTTAGATTTTTGAGAAAATAACAAACAAGACAGCCGAGCTAGAATAAAACGTAGGTAAGTACAGACTTAGATGCTCAAAGTTGTCCTAATGAAATGTCTTAATTACCTTTAAAAAAATCCTACCAGTGCTAGCAGAAGCAATATGTAAGCACTTTTGCAACCCTGTCACTAGACCAAATTTAGATGACACAATGATTGAGACAGCTGTGCCCCTTTACGCCAGCACTTTCAGTGTAACCGATACACTCGTATGAGGGATGCTAAATAAAGGGAAAAAACCTCTTGTGCAGAGGCAGCCTTAACAAGCACCAGAGGGAATTGACAAGCCTATCTTTTTAGAGTATAGTTAATCTTTTTAGAAATTCCTATATTTTTAGAAAGATCTTCCTGGATTTAAAGAGTGTTTGGTACTTCCTGCTTTTCTAAAAAATCCCTGGGAGGTGCCCTGCAACATTAAAAAGTGACATCAATTTTTAGCAAACTGTGCTGTTCAGATATGTAGAGTATCTTTAACAAATGCAAAAATAAAAGGGAGAAGCATACAAAGTGCTAGTTAAACCATTTATTTACCATTTTGTGATCATACTTCTTTGCAAATTTTTGGTCCTCAACATGGGAAAATATGATCTAATAAAGCATTAATTTAAAAAAGAATGTGTGGAGGTCCAGTTATGCAGAGCTTTTAGTTGCCTTCCTCTTTCTGCACCACGCAATACTGCATCCAGGAAGCAAAGGAATGATTTCTAGTCCCAGTGTCAGAGTTCTCCCTCTTCAGTCCTGCCTCTCTACAAGTCATTTGCTCAGATTCAACCGGAGCCTAGCATGGACATGTTTAAAATTCTGGGTTGAGCAAGGGTCTGTAGCCAGAGCACATCAGAAGTGAGTCTTCTTTGTGTGTTTCTATCAATTTTTTTTTCATGAAGACTGCAATATAACTGTTCCAAATAATAAGCAGCTCTTCTTTGGTTTCTTAGGTTATGCTCGAAGAAGATAACTAAAGAATTGAAAGAAACAAGTTTATTTAGCATTAACAAATAACCACTTTCCTGGGCCCTCCCAAAGATTCTTAAATATCTGCGTGCTTCTCTCCTAGCTCAGAATATGACTGAGACAGCACATGATGTGTTGCCTGATGCAAGAACTATGTTCAGTTAATGCATATTGCCAAGTTTGTGTCTGCAAACAGGAGCCTGATTTGCTGTGTCTGGGCTGTGACTGATCATACTCATCCACAAAGCGAGCGAACAAACGGCTGGATAATTGTCTGGTAGAATACAGGAAACCGTTGAGCTTTTTGATCAATTACTCCGAAACAAGGACGGTCCAATATAAGCCACAGGATTAAAACACAGCCTGAATCCATTTTAATTTGGAATATAAACATTTTGGAATGGTCTGATCCACTCACTCTTGTCAAAACAATAATGCAGTTGCATTTGCTGGTGATACCAAGGTTCTGGTAAGCTATTGGCACGGTCCCTCTGGCTAGTCAGGCTTCCCGATTTGTTTCACTGTGTGTCACCTCCTCAGCTGTTGGGTTACGAAGCAACAAGGCGGCATTTATTATACTGCTTATCAGATATCACTTCCTCTCTATTTGTCTCCATTCATAGTTACATATGACATGCAGTATTATTTGCAGCTATATTTGGCTTGCATGTAGTCCAGCTTTCCAGCTCCTCTCTGTATTATGTAAATACAGCAGCAGGGAGAAGCAGCCCTTTGTCCCCTTGTGCCAGGAGGATATGCTGAACATCAACATGGACATGCTCCTGAAGACCAAACTGTTTTCTGGAAGTCTGCTCACAGATTTCATAATCCATCTGTTTTCTGTGGAATGCAGCTATTTAAAGCAACAAAGTTCACTTCAGAGATACTGTACAGTAGCTGCTGTTTATGTTGGTATTTCTGACGAGGCTAAATATTCTCTATATTCCATTATATCTCAGCACTGCCTTTAATTCCCTCTTTCCACCAGATTTACATACTACCCCTCCCGCTGTTCATGCACAGACTTTCCTTTACTTGACAATCTTCCAGTCACGCCATACTACAGACCGAGGTACTAAAACAGCAGAGCGGTTGCTGAGAGTCAAAATAAAACGACATTATGTTGCACTGCATGGCCTACAAATGACTGAACAATTAAACAACAGAGCATCCAAGACTGTCATCAGAAGTTACCTTCCTTAAGTTCACTTTAAGTACTTGATGTTACCTAATTCCATTATGTATCACTCCTCAAAGGAACAGTAAGGTGTAATTAATGGTTCTCTCAAACAGCAAATGAAATTTGTTCTTGCAGGGGTTGGCTTCATAACCCTGACGCTTGAAAGACCTGGGAAAGCAGAGGCATTCCCTGGAGATTCATGCAGATTGTTAACGCAGCCAGAGTGATGCAGCAATACATGTACACGTGCCTAACCGCCAAGACAGAAGGAAGCTTCATGGTTTTAACGTGCCACTCAACATAAATACGCACACCTGTTTCTTAAGTAAGTACATTCTTGAATTAAGGCTCTAGCTTCTTGCCTTCTAATGCACCCAAACTCCACTGCTCCCGCATTGCCACTAGCTGCTGGTGTCCAGTGATCCCTGGGAACTGGCAATGTGCTGCCGTATCCCACGGTGAGGAGCTGCTTTGGTTGCGGTGTTCATCTTTCCTCACTTGGGCAGAGGTGAAGCCCTCAGGCTTCTGGCAGGCTGCCACTGTAAATCCAGCGTAGCACGTGTTAGCTTGAGTGGGGAATGAGGCCTCAATATTGCATTTCAAACACTGATTAGTAAAGCAGGCAATTGAAAAAGAGTTTATTTAGCTTACGGAGATTGCGGAAAGGCAAACAGTGCCAGAAATTCAAAGCTAGAAATGCTAGAGCAGTCGGCTACATCAGATTTCTAAGAATGAGCTTCCTTCGCACCACCTTCAGCTGCAAGGATGACAGTCTGACCGCTGTGTCTTTCTCAGACACTCTGCTGGACAAGCAGTTGAAATGCAGCTCAACAAAGAGCCATTCAGAAGGGTCAAGAGCAAAGATTCAGGCAATAAAATAAACACCTGGAGAAGGAAAAATCCTTCTCCATTTTTCCTCCCACATGTTTTGGAATCATTGTGCCAGGAAATTATTAAATCACACAAATTTCAATAATTATAGCTGTGCTCGGATGGCACATGAAATTGCTGAGGGATATGCCTAAAGAAAATAAAAACTTTTCAAAGATCAGATAGAGGAGCTAGACTACAATTTATATGAACTTCTGAAAACAGTACTGGTATGGGAGGGTATTCCCCTGGTTGATATAAGTGAGCATTAAGAGGAAGCATGTGCGTAGAAAGCAGAGGAATTTGTTTAGTATTTTCTGCTGTAATTCAGCACAAAGGTTCCTCGTGATGCTTTTGCTCGACTGAGAAGGCTCTGACACCTCATCAGGAGAGGGAGAAAGCAGCCTTGCTAAAGCACTCCTGTATCTAGAAGACCATTTTTTATGTTGTGAAAACAAGGCTACTTTTTCTGTGCCACAAATGCCAGTTTGTAGCACGCTGCAGCTGTTCTGTGGCTTAATAAGGTTTGTGCATTGTATAGAGGACTCTGACGAGGTAGGAGTTTTCCCACCTGCACTTTGCTTAGTGTTGCAGTTCAGTTTTAGTTCATTAGATCTTGTGTGTACCAACAAAAATTACCCCATCACTGAATGAGTGCAACTGTGGTTTAGGAAAGACCATCCTTCTCTCCGTATCACGATACAGTATGTTCTAAGTACTTTCCATCTGGCTCCATCAGGACTGAACAGGGAACACGTGGAGGAGCAGTGGGAGGTGGCAGGCTGGCCACAGCAAAGCAGGCTGCTGCGTCGTCGCTGGCTGTGCTTGCATTGCCGTTCTGAGCACGCGTCGTGAGGTGGGGCGAATCCCAACGGCAGGGACTGAGGGTTAGCACCCACAAACACTGCTAGCTGCCATCTATACTGTATTACTGCGTGCGGCTTTGGGAATAGAAGAAACGCCAGAAATGTCAACAGCCTGTAGCACAACAATGTACAATGAAGCAGATAAAATGACTCACAGGTCTCTGCAGTGTTGCTAACAGCCTAAATATTTTCAGGGCAGAAGGCTGCAGAACTTTGAATCTGGAATTGTCTCAGAGTCTCCATCACATCCTGCCTCTTAAGAGTTGGCTTTCCACAAAAGTCGAAATTTCAAGTAATAAGTCCTCAGACATTCAGTCCTACTCATCCTGCATGCATTATCCCAGGAGGAAAAATACAGGCTGATGCTGTCCCTCCCTCGCAAAGCTTTCTGCATGGGCAGGTGGATGCAATTGCATTTTAAGCTTTGCTTTCTTACATGACAATTTTGTAACCTTACTATTTATATCCTCCTGCTACATTTCTTGGCAGCCTCTCTGCCTAGACTTCACTCAAAGGTGGAAGGAACATCCTGTCATCGTTGTGCAAGAGGACCAGTGGTCAGAGATGTAAACAGGTCGGCCAATCCAGACACAATGCAATGGTGAAAATAGGACAGTAAGGTTCAGACTATCAAGACCTGACAGCATGAGCGTTGATATGCAGTAACGCAGTACTGACATCACCGTGGACCTTACTGAAAGCCAAGAGCAAACTGTACCACCACCCTTTTCCGTTGCTTCACACAAGGGAATTACTGCAATAATTTTTCTTCAAAGGCACCCAAACATGCTAGCCAGTAAATGCCATCTCACCACGCGTTAGAAGCAAACACACACTGGGGTTGCACAGAAATTCTAAGAGAAATCTGGGGCTCAAATCTTAGGGCAAGTGAGTCAGATTTTAGTACCTACATAATCTGAACTTAATTAGGATTGACAGAATTAATACACTGATGAAAGCAATTGAAGCAAAGCTCTTGTGTTACATATTTCTTTCCTATAGGATGGAGAGTAGGTGAATTTAAAGGATGAAAGAACAAAGAAGAAATTGAGAAAGACATAGAAAATGTTCAGTGAGACAAAACAAAATGTTTGATTAATAACTTCGTTGAATGTAGGGAGAGACTAAAAGTCAGGAATAAAGAGCTTCAACTTTACCTATTTTACAAAATAAATAACATCACTAAGAAATTTTGTTGAGTAAACTCAAAGGAAAATAAACTGTATTGTTTTTCCCAACAGCTCTACCTTGCCTGTTTTTAAATTACAAGCTTTTTGGGGCAATGTCTCTCCCTCTCTAGGGCAGTCAGCACCCAACATACACATTCCAAACTGTATCTGAGGGGTGAATACTGAATCTGAGGGGTCAGCCCTAGCTGACCCTGGAAGGCTGCAATACATACTGGAGCTGGGCAAAGTTTTCTTTCTCCAAGCAATAAAATTTCTCGTGGCTTTTCAGAGTGCTGATCTGCAGGCAGAGCTCAGCATTGGCAAATGGCTGCTGTCCATTAACAGGAAGAACAGATTTATAGTTGATGTGGACGAAGAAGAAGGGTCATCTAGAACAAAGATGCCAAGGAGGACCATTGTTTTCCCAAAAATATCCACAGTTGGAGCTGGAAGCCCATTTTCTAGAAGGTTCTGCCTCGCCAACAGCAAAGTCACAATCCATCTAGACTTTTTATAGCTGAGGCAGGGCTCCAAAGTCACTGTATTTAGAAAACCCTGCCTGGCACGCAGGGATCTTCCCGATTTGTCAGTCTGTTTATTCTGGGGGCACCTCCCTGCTTGCTTTCAAGTGAGCCTTACCAAGCCTGCAGTTCTGGCCCCAATGCAGTTGTTCTTCATATTTTCCCATTTCAGGAATATGTAATATATTTATTTGGAAGCAAATCAACTAACCAACCACTTACCAAAATGAAATTAAAACTGTAGAACTCCCTCCTAAAACCAAACCTCTTTTCAGAAGCAGGGAAAAGGGAAAGAGGCAGGCAGAAGCATGGGGGTCCTTTGTCCAACAGCACCTGCTCTGCCTGGGCATCTTTTACCTCCCCTTCCCTCTCATTCCCCAGAAAGGCAGGGACTGTGTTGTAAGCAAGAAAGTCCTTGAGAAGACACAGAAGGGTTGAAATTCCTGACCAGCCATAAACGGACAGATTTGTGTGAAATACTCTTCCCTACCACCTTCCACTGTGCTTCTCACATTATTTTGATTTTTCTGTATCCAACAATAAAGTGCAGAGATGGAAGAGCTCCCAATTCCCATTTCTTGAAGAACTTTTAGCACAAAGGCAGCAAACTAAAATTATCAGAATTTAAAAAAAAAAAAAAACTGTCAATCTCTCTAGCATATTGACTTTCCCTTCTCAGAGCTTTTCTGACAGCCCTTCTGACTCTCTACAGTATCAAACAAAATTAATTAACTCTACTACAGTTTTCATAAGTTCCTCCCTTCATATACAGGTAAGAACTTAAATGAAGGTCAATACATTCTGAAGTTTTCTGCCCTCACCAGATCTGGGACCATACAGGAATATTATATACCTGTTGGTTTTCAGTTTTCAAGACAGTACTTTTTTCTTTTTTTTTTTTGCTTTACTCTTGGTTCTGCTTGCCTTGTTCATGAATACATCCAGTTTTTGACATTCCTGATAATACCAAGCACTATGGCAAGATTACTTTTCAGGCAACATCTTGAATTATTTTATCATCCCAAGTTAAAAGTTTTGCAAAAATAAAAGCCCGCTTGCATTCCTCTTTCAGGATCTAGAAGAATCTACTCAAGAATGAAGTAGAAATGTAATACCCTCTTTTTATTCTCAGACAACAAAACCTACCAGCTGCAAACTTATTTCCATTCTGGCACGAACTTAACAGAGTACATCCAGCATTTTAACAAATCTAATTATGGGAAAGAAGTGTCAATGGTTCTGGGAAATAAATGCAAACACTCTCCAGTAACAATAAGCACCTTTATTGACCGTCTTACCATTCAACACTCATTTCATTCAATCTCCTAAATTGCTGAACTACAGTCCAGGTTAGCATTTAAATAAAAGAAAAAGATTTCAATTTGACTTGTATAAAAAGTGTTACACCTGGGTGGCACAGAATTAAAGTACAATTTGAAAAAAGCAATAGACAAATAATCACTACCTGGGATTTTGAAAATTAGGCTCTGTATATTTCAAAGTCAAAATTAACACATATCCTCCATATGATGTTATGCTTGTAAAAATGCCTACAAAAATCTGTTTGTTCAGAAGACAGAGTGGTTGGAAAGTATTTTCTATTTCACCATTTAACAAATGACATCACTTCACAAAAACTACTAGGCAGCAAAATATTTCAGATAAATTTCACACATTAAAAAACCAGTCCCAACACCACATAGTGTCCCAACGATTTCTGCAGGCCAAGAGTTCTGCACAGCAATAAATCTTTGTAGTACAGACTAAAATTCAGCTATACATCATTTCTTACAATACTGAATTCAATGCTCAAGAAATTAAAAAATAAAACACACCTAGGAATCCAGTAGTCAGATACTGGCTATTCCCACTTTTTTTCCCTTGCTGTTTTTAGATTGTCTTATATGTTACGAAAGGCATGCTACTTCTTGGTGTTTAAAACTTCAAAATTCATTTGCAAACCTTTCATAAAAGGCAATTTTCTTGCTTTTCAAAGATGGCTTATTTTTATTCCCCCCTGTCTTCTTCTGACCTTAATATTAAACTTTTCTCAAGCCAATAAGAATAAAATTAACCAGAGCTATTTTGCTGCAAGGACACTAATTTCTATGTCAACATGAGTATTTAGGCAAAAGCATTAAACTTATCAAGTTAGCACTTGAGTGTAAACTAATTGCATTTTTTTTTTTTCTTTAAATTTCCCCTTTCTGCAGGATGGAAAGTTAATCTAAGCTGAGAAAGGGAAGTTTGCAGCAGAAATTAATTTATACCCAATCTTTTTTTCTCCACAGAAGAAATTCAATGTGGGAAATAATCCTTTAGAACAAGGCCATTTAAAACAAAACAAAAATAATAAATAGAGATAGAAAGCCTAAGCAAACACAGACATACATTATTGAGACAGTGAATGGGATTGTTAAGAGAGATGAGAAGTTAGACCTCTGTATAACTTCCACATGGCTGAGATCCTGGTTTTCTACTCTGCTTGGATCACAAGGTTCCCTAACCAGAAATAGTGATTTGGTTTTTTAATTCCCCTTCCACACCTGTCTTTTTAAAGGCATCAAAGATATGAAATGTTTACTGCATCCTGGCTAAGGCTAATACAACTAAACAGTTGACCAAAAACTCAAGTTCATTTTGTGAAATAATTGAGACTAAAAAATGGAATTGCTTACATCAGAAGGGCAACACACTTCACTCTTAAGTACACAAACATTTTTGCTTGGATTCAAGCTTCACATTTCTTATTACACATAACACAAGTAGACCCTCCAGCTATGTTTTTCCTCCATTAGCGATAACTTAGTGGAGAAAGTCTCAGCATACATCCTAGCTACCAAAGGCTTCCTTTGGTAAAAAATTAGTTGTGAAATAGTTGCATACAGGTGGAGGCAGATTTCACACTAAAAGTGTTATTAATTACTACGCAATTTTTTTGGTATTCTCTGCTCTGGGGAGAATTTATACATCCTTTCTAAGATGTAAGTTTTTGTTAACGAGCATTGGGACAAGGTAAAATCCAATTGTTTTCATCCTTTTTATTAAAAGGATAAAGTCAAGTAAGAAACTAAAACAGGTATAATCAAAATTTCCGTCTTCCTTCACTGAGGTACTTAACATTTTGAAAACTAATGATTGTATTATGTACTAAATAAATGTATCAACCATCTTGAGACATCAAATAATATAATTCATAAGTATTCTAACAGAGTTACGAGAGAATTAATCACAGTACACACCCAAGAAGTTAGATTATACATTGATATTAATGTATTAGTATTTTTTTTTTGTGGTTCAAAATGAGCTTAAGTGACAAACTGAAAATTAAAAAGCAATTCAAGGTACTCAATAGCTCCTGAAGTTTTATGTCCCTGCAAAACACTTTCTTTTAGGGACTGAAATAAATGACCTCAGTAACATAAGGCAAAACAGAAGCTCACCTTAAATGTAATTCACAAGTCTACTTTGCTAGTAATCCCAGAAATAATATTTTTCTATAATACTATGCCCAAGAAGTGTAGCTTTTTTCATGATTTATTTTTCTACAAGTGAACTTTCAGGAGACACAGTAAAACAAGAAAGGCTTAAGTTTTCTTTTATCTCCTTAACAATTGGGTGCACTTTGTAGCAAATGAGCTCAAGGTAACAAATCCCTTGGAAAAAAAAAAAGGGGAGGGTGTGAATGTGATGTTCCTGCAGCATACAGGCTTGACAGCCTTAAACACCAAAGTCTTCCTTTAATTCATAAGACAACGTGGCACCAGCTCCAAAAAGTAACTATCTCTTCTTAGCCAGTCATTGTCATTTGTGATCGTGAGTGCTGCATTACTGACAAGTCCCTTGGCCCCTCCAAACCAAAATAATTTATTTTTTTTCAAGACAGACAGCAGGTTCACATCGTCATGTCTTCAGGTTGGAGCAGAATTTTAACTATTTTGTTCTACAGTGATACTTACAAAAGAATAAAGCAAACTGAAGGCTCAACTTGTATCTGGAAGACTCAAAAATGTTTTTTGAGCTTTTCTTCATTTGCAGGAACTTTTCGTACCTGCTAAGCCAATGCAGAAGTAGGTGAACCATAGCTGAGTTTCTTGAAAACAGTCACATTACCTAGGAAAACACAGCATCTGCTCAATCCCTAATCACATGTGAAAAATGGTAAAGAATGATCTCCTATGATCTCTTTCTGCAACATCAGACCAACTCTCCATTTCTGAAGTGGAAGCTATTTTTCAAATAACCACTTAAGTAAGGTTAGAGATAGTCAAAATAAAAAAAAGCAGAAGGTGACAATTTCTACAGAAGAATCTTTAAGAGCACATATGTTTAAGTCCTGATTTTGTTATCCAGACTTTTTTGGGTCACTGTCAGTCAACATTTCTTGCAGACCATAAGATACCCTTAGAGATCTTTACTGAAAATACTGTAAAGGTGATAGGATTTCGTGACCCAAACATAAAACCCACAGTTTGTGGATCCACCATTTGGCAGAGGTCATCTTAGGAAAGGGAACGTGCACAGGATATTATCATTACTGCACGACACCCTTTATATTTTACAACTTCCACAGAACAGTCAGTTCCTTAAGCCCCAGAAATGCCAGAGAATAGTCCCTTTGAATTATTTTCACAGCTGGAAATCAGCATTTTTTCAGAATTTAAAATAGCTGTAGGTAAACAGAATTAGCAACATTTGTTCTGAACAAAGAAGCACATTCTGTTCCCCCTGCCCCCTCCCCAAAACAGAGGCAAAATGCAGTTACTTTTCTCATCACAGCTCCCAGGCCAAGGACACTGAAGCTTTGTAGATTGCAAATTCCTCCACGCACATGACGCACAGTTATACAATTCAGCAGGGTATCCAGCACAAAAGCACTTACCAAATGCTGAGAGATTTTACTCAGCAGGCACTTTTCCCATGTACATTAAGGAGAAATTTAAAGTATTATGCTGCACTTAAGATTATGCAATTTTAATGACAACAAAATCAATAACATATCAGAAAAAAAGAGAAACAGATACCGTCCAAGATTCTTTGAGAGATCAGTTGAGATAAGACATCCAAGAACTGACACCGGACAACAAGTTTTCTAAAAATCCTTTAAAGTTGTCGGACTTTTTTATCAGTGCTTTTAATATTGACATCCAGTGTCTCTACTTTTTTCGTTAGCCGATCCAGGATATCATCTTGCTCATCTATTTCTGTCTGCAGACCAAGGGCTAGGTTTTTCAGACGACTCAACCCGGAAGACATCTCATCTGTCAATGAAGAGAGGGACCACGAGAAATGAAAGCAGTATAAAGCGTGCTGTCTACATGGACACTATCAGGATTCCCCCTTCTCCAAAACCCTAGGTTAGAAAATGTTGGTTACAACTGCTCGGGTCCGAGTGTTCTTCTCCAACAGAAGAAGCACCAATATTTTAACGATTACACCACATTACTACCAGAAATAATTATTTCCTTCTTTTGCCTATTACAAGTTAACTGCAAGTGCTTAAAACCAAATTGGATCTTTATAAAGTGACATACCCTGTAACGTAGTTTTTACCCTTTTTTTAAAAGGTTTTTTATAGAAAATTGAACACATCTTCTTTCAGCTCAGTATACACAATATGCTCACTACCTCAATTGTTTTTCTTTAAGCTTCATGTATAGATATTGTCAATGTACTGAAGATTTAAGCAGTTAGTTATTTAAAATAGATGAAAAAAATCCTGTTTTCCTATTTTCTAATTTGGCTACAACTAAACTATTTTATTCCATGATTGATTAGTATAATGCTTTATACTAATAAGTTTTGCACAGCTTAGGAGTAGAACAAATGTGCTTCCACTAACTCTTACGCCTGACTGTATTTCTTTGATCTATTCCTTTCTGATTTCTTTCCAATCTCTTCTTTCTAGGTCAGCTAAACAGTGACATGTGTAAGTAAAAAGACAGTTTGTACGTATACTACAGAACAAAGGAAGAGAAAGTCAGATGAATGGTTCTGGGAAGTAATACAAGAAATGCAGCAAATTCACAAATTAAATATTACTGCCTTTTGATTCTTTTATTTCCTGCAAAACATGTTTATTTCAGAAGCCACACACAGCAGTAAATTCTTTGGGTCCAAACAGATGCAGAATTTGCTATCTGAGTTTAACTGTCAGGCAGGCAAGTTGAATGCATGTTTCAATGTAACTGGTAAGCTTTAGAAAAAGAGGAGTAGGTATCCATTCTGGTGTAATCTGGATATCAGTTTGAAGTGGCATTTCCTTATTATCAGCTTACAGGATGATTCAAAGAAACATTTTCATATCCTGAACACAAGTGTTACGGGACACTTCAGCACCGTTTCCTCATTCACACGACAGATACTTGCTAGCATATTCACATTTGGTAAGTGTTTTTCTTATTGTCAATATACAATGTAGAAGGACTTGTGCTTTTGGTGTGGGTTTTTTCCCCACCTAGTCTTTTTGCCCAGGAACAGTTCAAAATCTAACTATTTCTACAGCACAAGCACGTTGCAGAAGAGTTGAAGTGTTGATGCCGATAGCGTAGCAGCTTCCACAATAGATTTATACTATTCCAGGCAACCTAGCCAGTTTGTTTCTAGCTGGTTTCATGTGAAATGCACTTCTAAAGCAGATTGGTTATTAACTTTTTAAGTTAATTGATCCACAGACATCCCACAGTATTCTACCATTCAAATAATGTATGTTTCAATCAAACCTTGGATTCTGCCATGTAGATAGTTTTGAAATGCAGAATACAAGCAAATTATTTTTTTTTAATTATCAAATTTCACAAGTGAACTAAACAAAGTATTTATTGGCACTATATTACTTAGTAATTTTATCTGGCTTAAGAATCAAAAATTGAAAGTTGTATTATATCAAAGCTTCAGTTTTCTCACTCACCTAGGTTGTTATCAATTTTTTGGTGGTAAGCTCGCAGGTGTTGGTTCTTCGGATAGGAATCCCTTTGCACTGAAGAAACTAAATCTGCTTTGCTGAAATCATTGTCTGTTAAGATTATAAAATATGTAGTTATTATATAAATAAAGAAGCTAGCAAGAAAAGCTGTTTTGGTTTTATTTAGTGAGGGGGGCTACGGTGGGGGGGCTAAGCCTTTGAAGTTTTAGAAGGGCTATTAAAAATTAAATCTGACCACAGCTACCATGTAATTACAGAACCTGTTAGCAGGAGTATGAAAAGCAGTTCAACACCTCTATCTATAGGGCACTCCTCAAGATGAGCAGTTGCTAAGCTACAATTTTTCTCTTTTGGGCTGCCTTTTGTAGTTCTACTAGGTAGTTGACAGGAGAAGAAAAAAAAAAAAAAAAAAAAAAAAAAAAAAAAGCCTGGATCCCCCTGCAAGATTAAGGCGCCCACTCTCGCCGAGGTGGGGAGAGCCCCCAAAGAAGCCGGGGCGAGCAGCCCGGCCCCGGCCCGGCGCCTCCCCCTCCCCGGGGCGGGAGGTCCCTGAGGCGGCGAGTGACTCTGCACAAATCGCGGCGGCTCCGCAGGGCGCGGAGGCAGCCCGGGCGATGGACGGACAGACGGACGGACGGACGGAGGCGGCACCCCGGGAACCCGCACCGGGGGCGGGCTCGGCCCCGCGCGCCTTCCTGCGGCGCCCAGCGGGACGGCGGCCCCGCACCGGTGGGAGGGAGGGAAGGAGGGAGCGGGAGGGAAGAGGCCCCACGACC
>WHYT01017503.1:329479-346047 GCA_009806455.1 Tetrax tetrax
AAACCAGTCGCTCAACCAACAACGGAGATAGGTTGGCAACTTCTACCAGCAGCTGGCGTTCCCCCAGCTCGAGCCACCGGAGTTATGTCCGCCCTCTATTGGACAGACTTCTAGTGTTACGCGGAGAGGAACGGAGATTAACGTTACCAAAAAGCATTTTACTCTCAGAACTACAATTGTAAAGATACCTCGCTGCTTTCTTACTCAAATAATTGAACCTCACTTTAAAAAGGAACAGTTACTTTGTACATGAAAGTCACAGGAGTTAGGGCGCTGTGAGAATGGAGAACGAGACCAAACCCTGTACACTTCCTTGCGAGTCAAGTGACGACTTCAGGATGAAGTGTTTTAGTCCATGTTTGAAACAACAAGGAAAACCTATCTGAAACCTATGACAAATAATGGTTAAAAAGGAGAACCTCTGAACACATAAGGTCACATTTTAGCAGACATTGGACAAGGCTGCCTGCACACTGTGAATTCCTGGCTATAGTTTCCTCTCTGCAAATTATAAGCACCGGATGCTTTTAAAGCCTTTAGTGGATATAGCATACATCCCCCACAGGAAGGGCTAAATAAAAGCTGTATCCAAGTAAAAAAAGTCACATTTTCAAAATGGGTATAAAGAAGTTTAGGAGAAGTGATTCCCTAGAATTCAAAGCCATGAAGGCCAGGATACAAATCTCCAGCCATTAGGCAGCAAACTAAGTCAGCAGTTGGGCAGGCTGAAGGGTCTCTGCCTTCACCACTGTGCAAGTTTGCAACATGTTGATGATAGATATTCAGTGTAAAATAAAATTAACAAACCTGAATTATCTAGCTTCCTTAAATTTGGATGACTTTCCTGGTATTTTGACTCTTGTTCTTTACTAGACATCATTGCTTCTTTTAACCTGGTAATAAAGAGAATAAATAGAAAACATTCCTATGGACCACAGGCTTCATCTTGAATCTGTTAAACAATAACAAGTATGTAATTTATACAGGAAGAGAAAATTTCTTAGACCTGATCCAAAGTGTTCCTTTAGAATGAACTATTAGCATTTGTCTTCCGTGAAAGTAGAACTGGGTGCTATAGTGCTGAAAATAGCATATGGAAACTTTGATATCAAAACCAAAATCATATCTTCTGTCTCAGAGGCAACCTAGTCCTTTCCTCCAGCAGAGAACGGAGGGGGAAGGGAAGGATGAAGTCAATCCACACAGCGTTACCAGGCTTTACATAAGTTTCTCAGCTGGAGAGACAAGTACTGTAAGATACAGTAATTTCACAATAATTAATTTTTATTTACAGCTTTTAATAGAAGCTGGAGAAATACACATAATATTTAACTGGAAGCACGTCAATGCTACAAATCATGATTTCCTGATAGGACTGAAGTAAGCGTGGTAATTCAGAAGACTCTGAAGAATTACTTGTGTAATTAAATCAATTTCCCACAAATACAGTTATTCTTACCACTACAAATCTAAATAAAAGTAAAAATATTTTTCTCAGAGTTAAAGGAAAAAGGGAGCTAGACACCATCTCAGGAGTTTACTTGACAGAATCAACAAATCTTTTAAGTTCTGATGTTCTTCTGACATTTCAGAGATGCTATGGGCGATAAATCCCAAGCAAAACATTTATTTTACTTACCTACTGTTAGCAAGATATTCAGAGGTTCCATTCTGTTCCGGCTTGCTTTCTGGAGGTTTGGCTTTGAAATAGTTCACCAAGCCCCCCCAAACACTCTTAATCGTATTGATGTGCCTTTGACTAGTCTTCAAGTCCTGGTCCATTTTATCTACCATCTGTTCTGTGCGCTTCAGTGCCTCTCCTTGGCGTACAAGCTCCTAACAGATATTGACAAAAAGAGGGAAGCTAGTAAAGCCAAGATAAACCAAGATATCAAACATATTTAACAGACACTCTAAAGAAAAATAACAGAGTTCCTTCATCAGTGTAAATTATTTCTGAAGGCATACAACTTTCTCACTCACTGCTCTTCCTTTGGGACTTTTCAATCTAGAGTTGCTAGACAGCCATAGCACTAACGAGCTATAAAATCCTCATCACTGCATAATGCCAGTCTCCTCACCCCTACTGCAAACAGCATCCAGGAATTTTCTGTAGTGGCCTTTTGTCAGGTTGACATTTGTGTCTCTTCTTGATAGAACAAGCATGGCACCAGGTGGGTGATACAGTGAAAATACAAAGGTTTCTGGCAGGGAAATGAACAATCAGAACTATTTCTAGTTGTGAATGACACCTTCATTGGGAGAAAAACAGTACGACCAAAGGAAATAAATGCAAATAGAATTTTTTCATACTGCAGGAATAAACTTTTACTAACAGTCCAGGATTTAGAAATTCTGTTATATACAACTATGATATTCCATAATTCAGCAGCACAAACATTATTCCAAAGTAAACCAAAGATTAATTTTGGCAGGAAAGTTGCCTGCAGCTAACACTAGTGCAAAACAAAGAACTTGTGTTCATAGTTTTCCTAAACTTTAGGGATTCTAATTGAATTATTTTTTTTCCCCCTTCAATAAAGCAGTAATCACATACCACTCAAGTTTTTCCACAAGCCCTGCGTTAAGCCTAAATTCTTGATTCCCCATTTACGCCTTTCTGGACAAACAAATCACAAGTCCACAAGTTGGCACAAGTGCCACTGAGGACCCTCTTCAGCATAAGCACCTACTGCAGCTTGCAGCAGTCGCAGGTTAACGTAGGCAACCGCATCGCTAGCGCTGAAGGAAACGTCCCATTAGCAGGTGACACAACGCACGAGACCTCTATGAGTGATGTCTCCGAGTACAAACTCTGTTCTAGAACAAGGCCAGAAGAATTAAGGAAATGATTCATGGGGATGAAGCGAGGACATCACAAACAACTAAGAAGGCAGGCTCTTCATTTTATCAAAACTGCTGAAAGCTTTTTAGTCAGATAAAAATAGGCATAAACGCCATTAGTGACACTTAGTAAGAGCTGTTAAAAGCAGCTGAAAACACAGCCGAGTCCTAGTCTCGGAACAGATAAGAAAAATCTAATTGGGATTTTTCCTTCAAAAAACAAACCGCCTGCATCAAGAAAATCAGTCCGCAGTAACGCTGAGGGACGCGCTGCCTCCGAAACACCGAGTAACCTCCCCAAAAGAGGTGTTTCAGACTCTTTCGGAGGGAAAAGGTCAAACGAGGCCCTTTCCCCCGCGGAGGTTTAGGCCGGACAGGCCCGGCGGGAGGCGGCAGGCGCGGAGCAGCCCCCGACCCCACTGGGGAGCGGGCTCCCTTCCCGGTTCTCCCCTCGGACCCGCGACCCACCTCGGAGGCGGCCACGCCGACCCGCTCGGACTCGTAGAGGAGCGAGAGGGAGCGGGCGGTGCTGTCGGCGGTGGCGGCGGAGCGGCGCAGCACCTCCTGCTGCAGGTACCGCTGCCGCTCCGCGCCGCCCGCCTCCCCGCTGCCCCGCGCTGCCCACGCCGTCGCCGCTTCCTCCTCCTCCTCCTCGTCGTCGTCCGCGGCGAAGGGGTTGTAGCTCCTCGGGAGGGCCGACATGGTGCCGCCGACAGCGGGGCGCGGAGGCAGCGCCCTCCCGGTGCCCAGGCTCAGCCCCCGCCTCAGGCCGCGGCCCGCTCCGCTCCTTCCGCCCTGCCGCTCGCCGGGCGGAACCACCGCGCAACCCTCCCCTCGGGGCGGGACGGGCGCGCTGAAGCGCTGCTGAGGAAAGGCTGTTGCTAGGAGGTACCACCGCAGCGCGGGGGGGGGGGAAAGCGGGGCCGGGATGAACGCGCCCATTTGTAGAGCGGGGCGTAGGGGCGGGAGGCGCGGCAGGGGAGGGCAACCCGCCGGTAGTGAAGCCGCCGCGGGCGCCGCCATCTTTGCGGTGTGATTGGTGTTCCGTGATCCCGCGGGAGGCGGTGGTCTCGCGAGAAGGGGCGGGCCGGGCTGCCCGGCGGGCGGCCGCTTGCGTTGCCCCCCCACAACATGGCGGCCGCGGCGGTTGCGGCGGCCGCGGCGGCTGCTGCGACGGCGGCGGCGGCGGCGGCCGCGGCGACCACCACGACCAGCACCGCGGGGGCGGCCGCCGCCGCAGGCCCCTCCGCGGGTGCGGGGCGGGGGAGCGGCGCGGGCACCGCGCGCGGCTTCTACTTCAACACGGTGCTGTCGTTGGCGCGGTCGCTGGCGGGGCAGAGCCCGGCGCCGCTGGAGAAGGTGAGGGGCGTCCCGCGCGGCTGCGTGTGCGTGGAGAGGCCGTCACGCGTGGCGGGGTTACGTCTTTGAGGGGACCGCGGGAGTGCCGCGCGTGGGGGGGGCTGTTCTGGGGGCGGTGGGAGGGGTCGTCTCGCGTGGGGGCTGCGTCCATGGGGACTCTGGGGGTGTCACGCGTGGGACCTGCGTGTATCGGGCGGAGAGGCCTCCCACAAGTGGGGGCTGCGTGTGTGTGTGTCTGTACGTCACGCGAGTCGAGCCTGCGTGGAAGGGTCGGCGTCTCGGGTGCCGTGGCGGCGGGGGCGTGGGGCCCTTCTTGGAGAGGATTCGTGTTGCGTGGGTGCAGAGGGTGGCTGGGGATGGTTTGGCGGTGTTTGGGTCGCCTCGCGTGGGCCTGTCATGCGTGGGACCAGCGACATGCGTGGCAAATAGGTCAGAGCCAGCGTCTGTGCCCACGGGTGGGTTTATGCCCTGGCCCCGCGGGAGCCGTGGCCGCGCCCGTGGGAGGCCGGGCCTGGCGTGTTCGCCTGTGCCCGGGAGGCTGCTGCCCTCCTCAGGCCGGGGCTGTCCTGTGGCCGTGGGAGTGGGCTCCAGTGTGCCAGCTGTGTGCGTGGGGGCTGCTGGGCCTACGGGACACTTGTGTCACCTATCTCGACCCAAAAATAACGTGGTATAGCGGCCACAGCCTGCACTTGGAGCAGCCCCATGTCCTTGCGGGGAACGTGGGTCTTCACAGTGGCTGAGGTTTGTAGAACATGGCCTTGTAGACACAATTAGTCTCGGCCTAATTAGGGCTGGCTGCTTTACTCCTCATATCTGGTTAGATCCAAGCAGTGCAATCGGTTCGAGGTAAAATCTGCCTGGTTGAGAGAAACCACTACAGAATGTGAAAGCGGACAGGAGAACCTTCGTCCAGGCACTTCCCCTCCTGGGTCTGTGCGCTGCCGGCGTGGTCGCGTCCGCTGCTGCGGGGAGCAGAGATGCACAGCCGGGTGTTTCGGGAGCTGGCTTCTCTGAGAGTGAAGTGACTCAACTTCTAAATTGCCTCACGCAACAACGAAAGATGGCTAAACTGTTGAAAAGCACAACTCTGTGCTGATGAACTATAGTGCAGTGGCTTGTTCTTGGCCAGCCGTTGCAGGCATCTTCTCTTAGTTTTTGTTCTGGAAATCTAACATTGGTCTGACAGCCAGCTATGAGTAATATTTTAAGCCTTGCTGTTGCTTCACTAATATGCAGTGATTTATTTTCTTTTTTTTTTTTAGTTTGAGAGACTACAGTGGGAGTTAAATGATATTAACAGTTCATGTCTAGCTAAAGTTATTTTCTCATGTTATTGCAAATATTAACCTGATGTGGGACATATGCATCAGAAGTTGTTTTCCAGAGTTTGTATTTCCTCTGCTGTGTTTTATGTTGAGCAAGAGGATTATTTGTGTTGTGTTACGGGTCTTGTAATTGTGAGGTCTGGCAGCTTAGGGACCAGGATCTTAAATTCCACTGAGCATTCAGTAAATTCTTCTAATCCTCTAGGGAAATTGTTTCTTGGTTTAGAAATCTCAAGGCGGGGTGTTTAAAGACTTATCTAAATAGGAAGTAACTTCACATTCCAACATAAGTCATTCAAACATAGGTATTTATTATGACAGTCCTTTTTAGGTAATATTTATTGACATCGGAGAGACTTATAGAATGACAACATACTTGTTGCAAACAAAGTGTTTGAAGTCTGTATGAGAAAGGCATTGGTGCAGCTGTAACCAAAGTTCCATCTACCCAGTTTTTATTTACAGGAATTGAGTAAATATGATATATATGCCTGCTGCTTATTTCTTGCACATCCAAAATGCCCAATGAATTAGTCGAAGGAATTAGTCGCTTTTTTGTACCGGGGACGCAGGAATGACCTCTGCTGTAAGTGTGATGCTCTGAAAAGTTTCAGAAATTCTCTTGAGATATGAAAACAAACAGCCTGATCAAATGTTGAAGAAAACTTTTAAATTGATCCCTGATGTGGTAAAAAAAGTTTGACATCTACCTGAGATTTTTCTGTTTGTTCTTGTTTCTGCCATTCACCACTTTCCTAGCCCTTAGATGCTCTCATTAAGATTGATGACTAAGGGAAGGTAATGTGGCCATCTGTCTGCCTTACAGACGATGGAAAGACTGCCGTGCGCTTCAAACACATGAGGTCTGAATGAGTCTTGAAAACGACGGCCTGTCAGCTGCTTTTCTGCTGTGAAAATATTTGTAATTGTATTAATACTACCCAGGCCTGTTGCTTGGTGTGCTTCAGGGCATGGACATGACAGCTAGCTCTGCTCCGTAGAAGAGAAGCTGGGAGCTATTTGCATTGCTTTCCTGAGGTCTGTGGTGGATTTTTGAAAGACAATTTTAACACATATGCTCCTGTTGTTCCGTTGGATTGTTTTGACACCTCTGGTCTTGTTCCACTGTTCTTTCCTTCTACTGTTTTCCAGGTACAAAAACTGCTCTGTATGTGTCCAGTGGATTTCCATGGGATTTTCCAGCTAGATGAACGTCGCAGAGATGCTGTTATTGCTTTAGGAATCTTTCTAATTGAATCTGACCTTCAGGTATTTTTCCCACGTAGGCTAACTCTATTTAATTTGAAAGACTTTGGATTAATTCAAGTTTAGTTGTTCAATGAATGAAGAGTTGGTATTTACTCTTCATAAAAGTAAAGATCAGTGGTGACAGATGGATGCAGGCAGGAGAGTGCAAGGAAACAAGGCCAGTACTGATGAGTGTGATAGACAGTAGTCATGGCACTGCCACAGCTGCTGTCATGTTTTTTTGGTCATCATAGCTTAAGGAGAGAAAGGAAAGGCTATTCAGGAGGATTTGCTCAAACCATATGTGTCATTGGATGTTCTTCACCACGTGCTTCTGAATGCCGGGTATGTTCCACCATCCTCCTGGGTGTCAGGTTTGTAACAGGCTCTTTCGTGCCTGGCGCTGGCCAGGATAAAAGGACAAAGAGTGCGCAGAGGCTGCGTTGTGTACGAACACCCCCTTTGTGGCTGGCAGCCTGTTTATGACAAGCTGGTTCTCTTCCCTTCAAACTCTGGGCGTGGTGGTGTTTGGTGCAGAGGAAAGGAAGGATATACAAAGTCCTAGGTCCAGACTCATTAGACTTCACTGTTAAGTTGTTTAATGTTACTAGGGTTTACATCAGACCTGAATTTCCTCCTATTTGGTATCTATTTACTATGATATAGCTTGCATGCGTATTATTAACAGTGTCCTTTTTGCATTTTTTGTAGTATTAATGTTTCGCAGCATTTTTATTATGTTTTTGAAGCCAGCAGTTAGTATTAATTAGTCCAACTCTGTGAGGAAGGGAAGTGCTTATCTTTTGATTTGCAGATTTGGCAGCTGAAGTGTTACACAGGTGTGTTGTATGTACACAGACTTGCATAAGGCCATGGGATGGATCACATGTACTCGGTTGGAACTAGCACTGTGAATTTCTAGATGCCTTAAAATTATTTTGTGACCTTGCCGTAAACTAATACATTGTTTGGGGTTAATTACAGTTCTGGAACTTTTTTCTCCAACTTGTATGGAGAATTAACTGTTGCCTAGAATGAAAGGATTGGATTTATAGCACTGAATTTGTTTACTTTCATTTGCCTATGTTGAATCAATTTTGCAATATTCAAGAAGCCTGTAGGGAGTAATCATTAGAAGTGAGTTCTGTGTGTGGTTAATGTAATCTTTCTATATCTCTAAAATATCTTGAGATTGTATGGTTCAGCTTTTTTCTCCATTTTAAATAGAGTATTTTCTTCTTTAGCACAAAGATAATGTGGTTCCGTATCTCCTCCGACTTCTGAAGGGTCTTCCCAAAGTCCAGTGGATAGAAGAAAGCAATGCGCGAAAAGGCAGAGGTGATGTTTGGATTTTTTGATCTTTCTCATGGAATGCCAGCAAGGAAACAGAAATAGCAAAGGTTATTCAGGACATGGTACAGGGGAGGTGGTACGTCCTGCCCTGTTCTTAGCTCCAGACTTAACAGCCTCTAATATTGATTTTCTTTAGAAGCAGAGAAAGTTGGATAGCTCCCAGCTTTCTTGCCTGCTTTGCAATAAATTGCACTTTCCAAATAATTCTACGCTCAATGTATTTTGTTACTAAATTGGAGAAGTTTTTGTAGTACTTAGAAAAGGAGAGTAGAACCTGAGATTTGCATGCTCTACTTTCAGTTTTGATGCTTAGTTGCTGTTTAAGCCACTTCGTTTCTTACTCCATTAACATATCATAAAATTCATATAAGAATACTTTAAATATAATATTATATATATATTTTCTAGTTACTTGAAAGCCCAGAAAAGTTTTTAATTATTAAAATTATTCTTTTAACGTTTCATGCTGAAATTATGATGGTTAGAGTGTACTTGTAAATTTTGTCTGTAGTACTGTATTTTTCTACAGTCTATCTCTGAACTGTATGACATGGGAATCACATCTTCTTGCTGTATTATTATTTACTCTTTCTATCTTGGTTCTCTCTAACAATGCTTAAGTGGCTTATTTTCTTTCCCTTGCTTTGCAGGCTTGCTTCCAGTGGCAGAAAACTTCAGCTTCTGCTTGGTAACGTTGTTATCAGACGTTGCTTACAGGGATGCGTCTCTCAGAGAGCAGGTAGAGTTTATTTTAAGTTTGCGCGGATGTAGTACCCAGTCCTCCAATGCTGCAGTACTGACAAACGTCTAGAGAAGAGTACGCCACAGCTGCTTCCTTTCTTACAAAGGGATTGGTAGCTTTACCATGTATACTGTTGCGTTATTTTGCTTGTCTTAATTGATGGTCAAGTATCTAGATGATATTTATAAGTTCTGCGTGTCAAAGGATGTCAGTTGCTGAGCCCAGAGTTTTAGAATTCAAGTTTTAATACTGAGATAAGGACTGCTGCAATTTTATTCTGCTAGTACATACCAGCCAACTGCAGGCTTTGCAAAAAAAAAAAAGCTCTGTAAGCTGAGTAAGGGCAATATACTTTTTTTTTAGTCACACAACATGAAAAAGCTTGTTTACAGAACTGCTTATATTAATATTTGCAAGTTTAATTTCTTGTAGTCATCTAGTATAAGATAATGGTATCTCTTTACCGAGAGATGATTTTTGTACGTGTTTTGATTACTTTAGATTTTGGATGCAATTCTACAAGTAATGCAGTTCCTGTTGGGAATGTGCCAGACCCCACAAATGCATGATAAAGGTACTATTATAATTGTTACTATATCTGTAACTCCCGTTCTCTGAACTTCTCTTGTATTTTGTAATTATCAGGATCACTGCTGAGAAGTGAGCAGTTTTTTTCTTTCGACTTCCTGTAGCACGTATTTATTCTGTTTGTTGCTGACTGCTAAACACAGAAGCAGGAGAGGTGGATTAATTTGTGATACCTTAATGGTTTTTCCTCTACTTGCATACATAAGTTCTTGTAAAGCACACTAGACTGAAACAATTTAGTGAAGTGGTAGCAAATCCGTGGAGAGGAAGTTCTAAGTTACTGTTAATATTCAGTTATATGTGTTTTTCTTTTCCAGAATATTTATGCAAGTATGCAGTGCCCTGCCTGATAGGAATTTCTCGAGCCTTTGGTCGCTACAGCAATTCAGAGGAGGCTCTCATTTCAAAACTTTTTCCAAAAATTCCCCCACATTCCCTGAAAGTTCCAGAAGAGCTTGAAGGAATTCGTCGACGATCCTTTAATGATTTCAGATCAATTCTTCCCAGTTCTCTACTCACTGTTTGCCAAGAAGGAACACTAAAGCGAAAGGCTAGCAGTGTATCTAGCATCTCTCAGGTTTGTGTGACTTGCTCTGTGTTGGAGTCGGTGCTTAGATGATTTAGTGGTCTTGGTGGAGTTAAGACAGCATTAAGCCTGTATATGCAGACAGTCTCTTAACACATTGTTTAACCAGATAGAAGGATCTTTATTTTGATTCTGCAAGTGAGTTTCAAAATAATTTTGTAGTTTCTGAGTTACAAAACAATCAGTGACAGTTAAACTAACAGCTGTACTAATATGTCTTCACATGAGACAATTGGCAAATCTTATTCCTTGTGTTATTCTTGTGAAAAAGCATTGTAAGGTATATCTGCAAATTTGGGAAGCTGGCACTTAATGGCTAAAGTTTTTGGAAGTGCTAAGGATACGTGAGCTGTCGCTGGTTTCACCAGAAGCTGTGGATGTTCGTTGTCTTAGGGGAAGAATGGGTTGGTTTTGAAACCACGGATTGTTATTCACATAGTTTCATACAGTGCAGAAGTCATCATTTGGATCTCTTCCCTTTAGCCAAAAGCACTGAACTAGCTTTTTTAACTTCCCATTTTTGGTTGGAATTGAGCTGTTAGGCCCAGCAATACATAGTTCCTGTTAGTTTTGCTTGAAGCTGTATTTCACTGTAAAGTGTATGAAGCATTCCTTGGAAGATTTTTCAATGTTTTATAAATAATTTTTAAATTATGGCTTTTGTGTGATGTTTAGGTTAGTCCTGAACGTGGAGTTCCCCCTCCCAGCTCTCCTGGAGGATCTGCAATTCATTACTTTGAAGGTAAATTATTGTGCAAAGGAACAGTGTATGATTTGTGGGTTTTGTTGCTGTTTATAGGAAATTTAAAACCAAAATCCTTTTGACCCCTTTCTCTGCCCTCAAGAATTCTTACAGTAATTGTCTGACACATGCCTGCTAGGATTCTGAAGAATTTTGGGGTATAAAGACAGTAGGAAGTCATTAACACCAGTAGTTTCCAGGCTCAGTTGTTTCTGGCAGGCTTCAGAGAGAGCGATGCTTTCCTTACTGCTAGACTCTGCCTGGTACTGAAGAGCTTAATTCAACTAGGCAAAAAAATATTTCAGGAGATTAGGCTGAGTAACTTTGAGAAACAAGTGTTAATATTGTGCTTCACTAGACAACTAAATTGTTGGACTAGGGTCTGGAATTTTGAGACCTTTGTGGCACATTGTATAAATCCATAACAACTGCTCCTTTTGCAGTAAATGTGATCTGGGTCATTGTGTAAGACCTAGTAATTTGCTGAAGCGAGAAATAATAAAGGAGGCGCTGAAGTAAAGTGCCCACTAATGCGTGTTAATTACTGTCTCATAAAAGGCAGAAACATGAAAAATTTTCATGAATTAGTACACAAACTCTTAACCACTGAGTTTTGGTAGAGCTCTATCTGTGAGTTCTGTGTCAAAGCAGGGCTTAAAAATAAACTGTCCTTTATTAATCAAGCGGAGGACTAGCTCTGCATCTGAGGTGTTTTGGTGTCTCTGGTTTTGTATGGCCCTTTGAGGTTTTTAGCAGTTTTGGTTTTAGTTTCCTCCTAACTTCTTCCACATTACTCTTCTTTTTCCTTGTGTTACTATTTGTAGGAGCATCTGTCTTCCTCAGTCTTATCTTAGAATTGCAGGATAATTCAAATATAATTCTTAAATTGCTGACTAAGAAGAGATCTGTTTGTCGTCTTCTCTACCCTGTTGAACCAGTGTATACTTCTTTAATTTTATGGTCTTTATATTTTGAATTAAAAAAAAAAAGGTTGCAGGTTAGAGGCTGTAGGTTAGAGGCTGTAGTAATAATAATAGTAATAATATTATAATAGTAATAATAATAATATAGTTTGTGATAGTCTTACTTTCTGAAGAAGATGAGTAGTGACCTTGTTCTTATTCTGGCCAAAGCTAACAGTTTAGAAAAGAGGACTGAAAACATTTTTTGTTGTTGTTGTTAATAAATAGTGTGCTTGAAATCCTATTAATCCCAAGAACATTTCTTTAGCACAGGCAGCTCAGTACTTTAAAAAGGCAGAGGTGTAATTTCTAAAGTGGAAACAGTGCCAAAAGCGGTAGGCTTTGCAAGTTGTTCGCTTAATAGAGTACTTGAATCTGAAAAATAATTTAGGTTCTCTTTGCCTTCAAATTGCAGTAGTGAGCTGGTGCCTTTTCTAAGATGAAAGCTGTGCCACATGTCCATTAGATCAAATACAGGGGAAAGCCCTGCAAGATAGTTTTGACTTAACCTGTTCTTTGCACCTCTGTGCTTTTGAACAAAATGGCATTTACGTAATGTTTTCGGGTAAATGTACATCAGTAGTATGGGAAGACTTCTTGTCAGCAGTGTGTCTGACATGGGCATGAGTCATTGGAATGAATTCTTCCATTGTGATTGTAAACTTCTCATGAACAAATGTAGTTTTTCATCGTAGTTTTCTGTCTTAATTTACAAGTAGATTAGTCCAAATGCCCCTCTTGACAGCTTGCAAGTTAAAGACTGTACCTGCCTTGGAAATAACTCTTCAGCAGTGACTAAACGTTACCATTAAAGTTTATATATCCTCTCTCCTCAAACTTTTATTTCTATTATTTTTTCTGATCAGGTTCATATCTTCCTGATGGGAGCGCACTGGATCCTGATTATTACTTCTCTACCATCAGCTCCAGCTTTTCAGTTTCTCCTCTCTTCAATGGCATTAACAATAAAGAGTTTAACATTCCACTGGAGATGCTCCGTCAGCTGTTGAACATGGTATGTGATGGGTTCTTATGAAGGTGCAGGGATATTGTGTTCTGGAGGTTTGTGCTAGAAATACATGCAGGTTAAGTTTAAGCTTTTAGAATTGCAAATAAAAAGACAGTGTTTGTGTTGCAAGCTTTGTGTAAGGTTATTCTTATGGCATTTAATGTCCTCCTTCAAGAGCATTCCTAAAAAGCTCTCATATGAACCGTGAAGAATTTGGAACATCAAATAAGTTGGTCAACTTCTTTCTGTTTGAGCCTTGCAGACCTTGATCTGAGGTAACTTACGTACTGCTAGTTGCTGAAATAGCAGATTATTTTTTGCTATGAGAATGAGACCCTTTTCTAGGATAATTTAGTTGCTTGGAATTCACACAAGTGACAGAAACTACTGGCCCTGTCTGCTTCCTACACCAGGTATTTTGGAACAGCACACAGAGGCTCAAATATATTTATTCTTGTTGCAGCCAGAAATTCTTGTAGCCTTAATTTCATCTGACACTTTGCAGTCAAGTGACTTGTGTTTTCTCTGCACAGGCAAAATTGTATTGTCTTCCTGTCTAGAGTCATCAACAGGAAATATCCTTTTTTTTTCCTTTCCATAGGTAAAACAGATCGTTGGGGATTCTTTGCTAAAGACCTTAGATGCAGTTATAGCTGAAGTTGCAGAGGTATGTTTTAAAATTCCTTTTCTAATTACTTGAATACTTAATTTAATTGTCTTAATTAATACTTGGAAAATGAGTCTTACCTATGTAAGGCATGCCTTCTCTTTCCAAAGCAGTATTAATTTCCAGTTTGAACTGTTCTTTCAGTGGTTAAAATCTAGCCTTGGACTGTGTAAAAATGGGGAGGTGAAGAGGGAATGTTTTTCACTAACATAGAAAGAAATAGTTATTCTCTTAAAAAATGAACCCTTTTTTTACTTTAGCTCTGTTATCCTACTAAATGACAGCATTGGTTGCCCAGAACTGGCTTGCTGTAGGCCAAGGTCTTTATTGCATATTACAGTAACATTGTCTTTTTTCATGTAGATAAAACGTGTTGGTTGTTTTCTTTTTCTGGCTTGGAAGTCACTGCTGCTCTTTTAGGTGTCATTTCTGCAAGTTTAATAGTGTTACCATTTGTGGACCTGTACTTTCAGAGGTGGCATACTTGTTTCTGTAGGCCCTTGTTCTCCCCTTCCTGGGGTGCAGCTCTGTAACAGCCTCCAGCACGTTTTATGAAGTTAGCCTCGTGTCGCTGGGGGCATAAAGCTGTGTTGAAAAGAATATGTGATCAGTTGTGGTGGAAAAGGACTGTGCTGTTCTCTCCAGCCTTCCTTTGAGTACTGCCACATCTGAAATGTAGGCCTAACTGGAGACAGCTTCAGTTTCTCTTTTTGCTATCTCAGTAAAATGATAGGTTTGAATGCTCCTGGGTTTTTTTTGTTTGATTGTTTGTTTGGTTTTTTTTCTTTTTAACAACACTGTTAGAACTGTACGTGCTCTTCAAATTGAAAGAGTGACTGAATCTTATTTAATGCTCTGATTGGCTGTATTTCTTCTTTCAATAGAAGTAGAGGAGGAAAACTGTCAAAGGTACTTCTGGTACTTCTTTTAAATTCTTGTTTACCTTGTGGAGAAAAACAGTTATGTGCCTGGAATAAGAAGATTTATTTATCTATACAATGGAAAATACTTAATTTTGAATCTAGCGGGTTGCTTCTTTTCTCTTTCAGACGGGTGCTAATACAGATCTGTACTATAAAACATTCAGTGACCCTCTTTATCTTGCGCAATTTAAAATGCTGAGAGACACGTTATACTATATGAAAGGTATAGTATTTGTATTTCTTTTTTAATTTGTCCTTCATTGTGTTTAGGATCCCAAGCATTGTCTGCATTGTATGGAGTGCTTGAGCATAGGGGTTTGCATTTCCTGGGAACTCCATGTAAGCTGTAAAATTTGTACTTTGAAATGTTCCGTATAAAAAAGGTGCTATGGAAATAGAAAAAAAAATACTTTGACCACCACTAACAGGGTTAATAGATAGCATTTCAATTGTGTGCTCATTGGTGGACTTTGGTATGAAATTTATCTTTTAGGTAGGGGATAAACTTTATTAAATAATTTCATTTATAATGTAGCAATGGATTTTATATATGTTGTCATTCTGATACTCGTAACTCCCATCCTTCCAATATAATGCTGTTTCCTTTTATTTCTTTAGACCTTCCCAACTCATTTGTGAAGGAAATCCATGATTTTGTGCTAGAGCAATTCAACAGCAGTCAATCAGAACTTCAGAAAATCCTCCATGACGTGGATCGACTGCACAATGAACTGAGTCCTTTAAAACTGCGTTGTCAGGCTAATGCTGCCTGCGTGGATCTCATGGTGTGGGCTGTGAAAGATGAGCAAGGTAAAAATGTCTGTCTGGTTTTTTTTTTTTTTTTTAAGTCGTAGAAATACTTATAAGGTGTTTGAGAGTAGATGATGCTCAGAGACACATATTTCAGTGGAATCTTTGCTATTAGAATACAAGAGTAAAACTTCCGTCAAAAAGTTGTCAGATTAGTTGGACGATAGTTAGATGTCTCTTCATAGAAATGGAAACTGAAACATCCTATTGCCTTATCTACAAGAGACAGTATAATTTCTGCATTATATGCAGCCACTTATTTTCTAGTTTATTTTATATTTTTAAGTCTTGATCTTAGTGTTTTAAATGTTTATCAGTCATTGTTTTAAAGAAAATGGTTTTTCTTCATTGCTAACAGGACTGGGAAGGTCTTTTCCACTTTTTCTCAGTTTTCTTTCTTGTTGTATAATTCTTACACATCCTCGGAATATGTGATGAATATTTTCCTTTGCACCTTGCAAGACTTAATTCCTGTCAGATGTGAAGTACACTCAAAATCAACTTTAAGTACTGATTCTTTCAGTCATAGTGTTTGACAGAGCTGTTTGGTGCAGATACTAAGTTTCCAAAACTTCACAGAAGAAGCACTAAACCTCCTCGAGGAACTGTAGTATGAGGAGAGTGAAGCTGATAATTTTTCTGTGTTGTTTTAGAAATTCCAGTGATCGTTGGGTTGAGTACGGCCTAACAACAAATCTGATAAACATATATTTTTCTGTTGGATTTTTTGATTAAGGTGCAGAAAACCTGTGCATCAAGTTGTCAGAGAAGCTGCAGTCAAAAACCTCAAGCAAAGTCATCATTGCTCACTTGCCACTGCTAATTTGCTGTTTGCAGGTCTGTCTTTACAGAATTTGATGTTACTATTAGTCGGTGAGAGTCTGGGGAGTTTTACGGATTGCTAGAATAACACTTTGTATCTACTGTTTCCATCAATGTATTTTATGTTTGAATTTTAGAGGTCTGGTGTGGAAACTAGAACGGCAGTAGAGTAGTGCTTTCAAAATTTTCTTCATTCAGCTACTTCTTGAAGAATAATATTCATTACTTTTTTTTTTTTTTAACCAGTATTTAGTTTCTTAGTCCATTATATAAACAGTTAAAATACTGGGACTGGCAGATCACCAAGTTTTAAGACTAAGACTTGGTTGTTCTAATTTTTATGTCATCTTATTGGGCAGTTATTCATAGTCCTACAAAGTGGTGTTTTTCCACCACATAGTAAATAGTAAGTTATGGGGATTCTCTAAATGTTGGAACTTGTCCAGTAACTTTATTTTTCGAGAATGCATTTCATTTCATGTAACTCCACGAAGACAGCAGCAAGGCAGACACACTCTGTGATAACAAAAAAAAAAAAAATTAGAGACTGGAAATGTCTAAATCTGCTAAAAACTGAATCTCTCAGAA